>PVJI01004419.1:18396-108836 GCA_004026765.1 Micronycteris hirsuta | reverse complement strand
GCTGTGAGCCTCCACCTCTCCCCACAGCTGCTGCCCAGGAAAGCACCTCCCCACATCCCTCTCCTCACCTCCACCAGGTACAAAAAGAGCTTTCTCCTTAGAGCCCTGGCTCAGGCGCCTCCAGCTCCATGCTCCTTGAGCCCTGTCCTCCTGTGACGCCCCCTCAGGGTGCAGCTCCTGCATCTCTGTCTTAATGTAGGGTGACTCCTGAGTGGCTCCGAAAGGCACCATGTCCTTTGACTCAGAAAGCTCTTCTTGACGAGGATGCCTGTGACCTGGAACTTGCCTCTGTTACTTGCCCAAAGTCACACACCTGGCTACATCTGATTCATATTCTTCTGATTCCAAGTCTGGTGACTCTGGTCTCCCCACAGGTTGTAATTACACAGAGAGAAAGACAGGCAGACAGACAGACAGACAGAACATGCACAGGAAGGCCTAGATACTCAGATCCAGAGAGAAGGGGTCCCAGGCCACGGACAGTATATGTGGGGGCGGGGGGGCAGGGGGAGACAGAGGCTTCTCTGTGTGCTCTGGGTGCTGTTCAGAGAGCTAGCCTCACCAGTAGGACCCCTACACAGCCTAACTGCTACCTCAGGTGGCCTGTGGTCTGCTGGCTACGAATGCACCAGGCCGAGCAATGCGGTTCCACAGAAGTTGATTCCCAGGTGGAAGGTATTTCCCATTACACCGCCCTCTCTTCATTTCCCCCTTCACACCCATCCACCAGCCCTGCGCCCCAGTGAGTCTAACTCTTCCATTGGTCCAGATGCCTTGCTATGGAGATCCCATCCAACTCCAGTGCTTTCCAGAGCACGCCTCCCTTACCTGGCGCCATGTCCATACCTCTCGGGCTCGCTCTTTATCCTGGGGAGCCTGCATGCCTCCACAGTCTGCAGACATTTTCTACCTCAGAGCTACAAAGCACAGCTGAGTCGTTTCTCCTTCTGTTGGCCAAGGCCCCTCCAGCTTCTGGCCAGGAGCCTGGAAGAGCAGAAGGAAATCAGCTAGTATCTCCTGGACACCTCTGAAGTGCCCCCCAAAATCCCACGTAGGGCCAGACTCATCACTATTCCCAATCAAAAATAAAGTCTCCTGCCCTGACTGGTGTGGCTCAGTGGATTGAGCACAGGCCTGTGAACCAAACGGTTGGTGGTTTGATTCCCAGTCCGAACACATGCCTGGGTTGTGAGCCAGATCCTCAGTGGGGGGCCTGCTTGAGGTAGCCACACATTGTTTCTCTCCCTCTCTTCCCCTTTCTCTAAAAATAAATAAATGAAATCTTAAAAAAAAAAAGGCCTCCTTGATGCCATCCAATGACCTCCCTTGCTGTTTTTTGGTCCCTCACTTCTACAGAATGCTATTTTGTATTGTTCCCTTTATCACTGAACAATAGCCCTGCATCTTAGAGCGATCAGCTTAGGGAAAGCCAGGGCTGACCAGGAATCTGTATCTTCTGTCATTAGAAGCCAAAAGATCTGCAGAGATCCTACAAAACAGGTGCTGTGTGGGGCCCCGACTGCCACAGCCAGCTCAGCTGAGGAATCCAAGCCCTGCCGTCTCCCTGGTCCAGGACACACATACACCCTGTGCTCCACCTAACTCAGCCCTGCCTGGGATCCAGAAATTGAGCTGCCCACTCTCAAAAACCCTCCTTGCAGCTATAACCTCCCACCTGGGTTCAGGAGTCCATCTGGCTCATGGTCCTAGACAAAGAATGTCCTTCCCGTCCTTCCCCTTCCCCAGCCTGGGTCCAGCCACCCTTTTCTCCAAGCCCTCCACCTTTGACCCCATTCCCTCCTGCCAGCTGGCTGCCTGCACTGCTCTCTGGATCCAGATCCCCTCCCCAGACCCCATCCTCACTGAGTTGGAGGTGGATGGAACACCTCAGGCAGCGGAAAGAGGCCCTTCCCCTGGGAAGGGATTCTCAGCAGTTTGCACCGGGGAAAGGGAGACGGGTGGAGACTGGGATTAAGGACAACAGGAAGTCCCTCCCAGATCCCGTTCCCCATGTAGCTACAGTCCTAGAGGGTTCCTGGCTTCCAGCGTTCCGGGGTTTAGGGTCCTGAGCCCAGCTGCACCTGCTCTTGGCCGGGTCACTCCAGATCCGTCTGGCAGCTCCCAACCACTTTTCTGGGCACATACTACTCATAATGCCAGCCAAGCAGGAGCGCCAATATGGGAAATTTTATGGGAGGATTTTGATATTTGACATTTCACAGAGAGCATTGTAGCTGCCCTCACAGGAAAAGGGGCACTTTGCTGGGCGGAGACTTATGATGAACCTTTTCAGCACCCTTCTGGGCTTCTGAAGGTCTATAGAGTTTACAGAAAGACATCCCTGGATTTTATTTAAAGCCCCCAGGCTGGTCAGCAGGTCCTCTGGGTTCCCCACAAGACTGGCACAGAGTTCTCTCTCCATAAGAGGAAATTTAGGAGAGGCTTAGGATCTCCTCTCTACCTCCATGCCCTACACCTCCAAAAGATGTGGGATCAATCTGATTTTTCTAAAGGCTCCCTACCCCCAGCTCCCTCTCAAGACTAGTATTAGAGAGAGTAAAGAGGTCTGAACCAACTATCCATGGGGTCCCAGACCCTCAGACATCCCTGGTGGCTTCATATTCCACCTCCCAGTCAGGAAGGGGGTGGGGGTCAGCCCTACGGTCAAATTCCAGGAAGGTTCGTTCCTCCGGGAAACATTCCCATGCCCGCTGCCTTCAGCCCATAGGAGACCTGAGAGACACATCCACTTCACCCAGTAAGACAGGCATGACTGGTCCCTGAACCAGCCCACAGGCATGCTGCAAGGGCTCACAAGGGTTTAATTTTTTTTTAAACCTAGTTTCCAACATTTAAAAAATTAGAAGAACTAAAATAAAAATGGATTTTCTTGAAAAATTAGAACACCTGGCAACCCTGGACCCAAATTCCCCACATCCAGGACCTGCTCTCAGATTGCCTGCATTTCGAGACAGATTGAAACTCAACACTTGGAGTTAAACATGTTTTAGGAGTCCTAGGATTCTGATCCATTCTATTGTCACTTTGATGAAGTGACAAACCCCTAGGGGTTTCCAGGTGTTTTAATCCTCAAGGCAAAGAGAGATATACAAAGGTACAGCAAAATTCAATATTATTTTCAAGCCAGAGAGAGCTACAAAATGAGCAAAAGCCACAGGGAGCCCAAGAAAAGATGAACTGCTTCATCTGTGAGCTTTTTTGCCATCGAGGAGGAGCACAGCCAGTGTCCAGAGCAGGGGTCTTGCTCCTGAGATGGATCATTTCAACCCATGGCAGTCCCAGGAGTGCGCCAAGTCCAAAACAGAGTGGGTGTGTCCTGACTCCTGGGCAGAAGTTTTTCTATCAGACAAGAGACACTTCAGGGATACTGAGGAAGCCCAGAGATTTGGATCCCACCAGGGAATCACCTAAACTAGATCAATGAAATCTTAACATTTATTTAACTGTTCAAAAATTATTGATTGAGCACCTGCTCCATGACAGACATTAGCCCCTTCTTGGAAAGGAGAGGAAACCCTTACAGGGCTGGCTCTGGGACTGAGCAGGTCTAGGAGGAAAAGCTCTCACTTTGCTGTGTGGGAATTTCTATCCCTGAAAGAGTTCATAAAGGCACCCAGGCAGGGTGATTAAATAAGTAATGCAGAGATCAAAACCTAAATGCACCCAGCACCCGGGCAGTAGCACAAATGACCGGTTCCTTGGGTTTAAGACCAGAGTGGAGAGGGACTTCAGAGGCCTCAAGAAACCATATTTTGTTTAAATGGGGCAGTTGGGAGCCTAATATCGCCAAAGCTTGAGGATTTTTCGAGAAGCCAAAAAGAATTAGATTTCTATGTGAAATCTCCTGACTTTTAAATGTTGATGACTAAATTTTTTTTAAAAAAGAACTCTATATAGGCCCGGCTGGTGTAGCTCAGTGGATTGAGCGCGGGCTGGGAACCAGAGGGTCCTGGTTCGATTCCCAGTTGGGGCACATGCCTGGGTTGCGGGCCAGGTCCCCAATGAGGGCCATGTGAGAGGCAACCATACATTGCTCTTTCTCCCTCCCTTCTCCTCTCTCTGAAAATAAATAAATAAAATCTTTAAAAAAAAAAAAGTTAAAAAAAAAAAAGAACTCTATATAACTCCAGCTCATAAGCCACCAGTTTAGGGATGTACTCACCTCAGGAACCTGTCACAAGGATAACTATCATGGATGAAGGCGCTGATCCGAGCTTCAGGCACGGGAAACACAAATGCCAACTCTGATATCAGGCAGCTTCATTGAACTTGAGTAAGGAGAAAATGCTACCTTCAGGAAATAAATCATGATCTACCCTCGAAGACTGGCTTGTGCCCTAACTCAGGTCTTAAAGAGGACTTCACAAAAAAACACCCAGACTAATAAAAAGTGAAGAAGAAAAAAAAAGAATCATCTGAAGTAATAAAAACAACCTTGTACTGGCCCTGGCTGGTGTAGCTCAGTGGATTGAGAGCCGGCTGCAAACCAAAGGGTTACTGGTTCGATTCCCAGTCAGAGCACATCCTGGGTTGCAGGCCAGGCCCCCAGTAGGGGCCACATGAGAGGCAACCACACATTGATGTTTCTATCCCTCTCCTCCCTCTTCCCTTCTGTCTAAAAATAAATAACTAAAACCTTTAAAAAAAACCTTGTACTGATTACGGCGGCCCAGGCTGAAGAGCTGAAGACAGGGCAATGCAGATGATCTAACCGTAGGAAGGAGAGACCACAGCGGGAAATAAAGGAATGCGGGAGAGGCCATGAAAAACAGGAATAATCGAATAAACAGTAGAGAAAATGTTAACCATCGAAACAGAAAAAAGAAAACCAGTGTAAGTATTAGATAGGAGGAGTTCCAGGTTTTTCAAAGAAGAAAAAAATAAGAACCCCCAAGGCTACCGGAGACCAGGCTGTGAGAGCTCACGCGGCCGGCGGCCCTCTCACCCCCAGAGGCGCGGAGGCGACTCCGCGGCGCGGTCCCCTAATGCGAGGTGACTGGAGAGGATGCGTTCGAAGCCTCGGAAGGCCCCAGAGGCCGGTTCTCACAGTAGGTGACTCCCAGCTACCCAGCGCAGAGCACGGACGCTGGGAGCGTGTCGCCCAGGCAACGACGCTGCCCCGCCCCTCGGGGATGTCCGTTATTGGCTGACGCCCCTACCCCGCCTCTCCACGGCCGTACCGAGCCACTTTCACCGGCGCGCTCCCTTCCGCGCCCCCGAGGGGCTCCCTTCCGCGCCCACGGCAGAGCGGGGTCAACTTGGTACCTTCTGACCGTGAAAGGTGTGCCGGCGTTTTCCGTCCGACTACCCCATTCCAACTTCCGGTTTTCCCGGCTCTCTCGCGGCGCCAGCTGTGGATGCCGGGTGCAGGGCCACCCGAAGCGGTAATGACCGCAGGGTAGACTCTCCCATGCTCTCAAGTCGGCTGGGGAAATTGAGGCGGTCTGGGAGAGGGTGTCCGCCCGAGAGCGCTAGCGCGGGGCTACCATGCTAGAGACCCGGAGCACGAATTCCGGCCCAGCCTCCCAGGACTACAGTCTCCTCCCACACTCGCCTATTCTGAATTTTGTTTCAAAAATGAGAGTATACCAGGGCTGGTATAGCTCAGTGGATTGAGTGCGGGCTGGGAACCAGAGGGTCCCGGTTCTATTCCCAGTGGGGGCACATGCCTGGGTTGCAGGCCAGGTCCTCAGTGAGGTCCTCAGTGAGGGCCATGTGAGAGGCAACCATACATTGCTCTTTCTCCCTCCCTTCTCGTCTCTCTAACAATAAATAAATAAAATCTTTAAAAAAAAATGAGAGTATACCATATGCCGCTGACGTTCCCCCACTCTGTGCATCTGTGTGACACATCTTAGAGATTGCTCAATATTAAAAAAAAAAAAGGAAATAAACATGCAGCGTGGCAAAGACAAACACGGCAGAACATCAGTTAAAAACTGGCGGAAAGATTTTATTCGATAACTACTGATAGCGGGGGAATGAGGAAGTGAGAGAACCGGGTTCTGTCTTTCCTGGCGAATGCGTTTCAAAGGAATGACTCTCAGCTCTGTGACAGATGGCATCTGGGTTGTAAGAGACGTATATTCACAATTATAAGCTCTTTTTAGTAAATGCTCTAAGAAAGGGAAATCAGGGGCCAATCATTAATCATTTGGCTAGAACAAACAATGAATTCTCCTGGCAGCAGTTCAGGGTTGAGTTTTTTTAGGGAAGCATATTATTGGCGAGACTGGGGGCGGGGGCGGGGCTAGGGTCATCGCAGCCTTATGCTGTTAGAAGCTGGGCCAGAGTTTGGTCAAGTCTCTTAGTGCAGGTTTGGACGCAGTGGTTGTGTGCCAAGAGTTCTGCACTTCTCCAGTGGTGCCTTACTGTTTTTTAACTATGGCTTATTCCATTGTAAAAGCAGTATCAGTTTCTTTAACCAGGTCCCTATTCACAATCCAATTCTTGATGTCCTTGTCTTGCAACTACCCAGCAGTTATTATCATGGGGGCTTTGTTCCTTCCTAGTGAGTGAGCAATACTGACATCTGATCTTGCAAACAAGGCAGGCAGAGAGGCTGCCAACCCCAAGCCTGGCCCCTGATATCAGCCATGATGCTGGCCTGGCAAATACCTTTTCCTGCCTTGAGCAAGCTCCAGGAGGACAGAAGTCTCCTTCCTAGGCAGCAACACTGAGTGTTTCCTTCCACAGTTTTCAAGGCTGGCATTTCAGCTTCAGCCATGCAAGCCACCAAATTTGACAGGGTAGACTGGGTATCTTCCCCAAACACCCTCATCCCACCTTTCGGAACCCTCTCTCTACCCGGAAGCTAAAACGGATTATAGTACAGGGAGGGCAGGGACACTGTGGAAACTGAGCTCAACAGTCACTCTGGTTGGCCCTTTGAGAATAAATTGTCTTTCCTTAGAGGTTGGTACATTTTTAGAAAACTAGGACACTGCCATCATCCCAAAATACCTGTAGCTGCCGCTACCACGACCTAATACTATCTGATACCAAGTGTTCCTCAATCTTGGGTGGAGTTTCAGGCTACATTCACTCATAGAAGACACTGGCGCAGGTAGAAATGGGGACACTCAGAAGGCTTTCTGACCAGCTCAGCATCAGGAGGCCCCTAGCGGAGGTTCCTCATGGGAGTAGATGGCAATGACACTTAGGAACCAACCCTGTTGTCCTTTTCAGCTGATGTCTTCAGCCCTTCACCCTGCTGCAGACTCCGACGCCCACCCGCCAGCCATCAGGCTCACTCCTCTACATATGATATCTTTCACAAGAATCTTTTATATTCCATTTATCCCATTGAGTATGAAAGAGGTGTAGATATTCCATTTGTTTTTACTTTGTTTCATCTTTTTAAAAATTCCATTTATGTGCCCTGGATGGTGTAGCTCAGTGGATTGAGCGTGGGCTGAGAACCTGACGATGCTGGTTCGATTCCCGGTCAGGGCACATGCCTGGGAGGGCCAGGTCCCTGGTGGGGGCCATGTGAGAGGCAACCATACATTGCTGTTTCTCCCTCCCTTCTCCTCTCTCTAAAAATAAATAAATAAAATCTTTAAAAAAATAAAAATTCCATTTATGTGACTTTTATAATGTGAAAAACAAATCCGCTAATGGTAAAAACCGGGACTCCTTGGAGAAAGGCTGATCCTAGGCCTGAGGCAACAAATGTACTAGATGAGCCCTGGATGGTGTGGCTCAGTGGGTTGAGCACCAGCCTGCGAACCAAAAGGTCACTGATTCAATTACCAGACAGGGCACATGCCTGCATTGTGGGCCAGGTCCCCAGGTGGAGGTGTGCGAGAGGCAACTGCTTGATGTTTCTCTCCCTCTCTTTCTCCCTCCCTTCCCCTCTCTCTAAAAAATAAATAAAATCTTAAGAAAGGAAGGAAGAAAGAAAGAAACTGTATGAGTGTGCAGATGGTGGAAGGGGAAATGGTTTAAGTTCTCTAGACAAGTGCGTGGCAATCTTCTAAAGATGAACATCTGCGTACATGGCACAGTGATTCACTCCCGGGTACAAACCTAGTAGTTAACTCACGTGTGTGGTCACCAGAGATATACAAGAACTACTTGATGTGGTTCCAAACTAAAAACCACTCACTGTCTAGCCACAACAGAATAAATAAATAATGCAATGGGGTAAGCAACACATGGATGAGCCCCCTGCTGTGGAATGAGTAAGACCCGGAAGAAGAGTTCCAATTGTGTGACTTCATTTACATGAAGCTCAAAAACAGACCAAACAAACTGGTTGTAGATGGAAGAATAGGATGACGGGGGAGGGGAAGTGAAGAGAAGGGGGCGCCAGAAGAGCCCCAGAAGTGTTGATAAGTTTTGATTTGATCCAGATGCTGGCTAAAGGGCTGTTTTCACTTGGTAGAAATCCATCATGCTCTTCATTTTTGGTTCGTGTACATTTCTGTATGCCACATTTAAAACGTTTAAAAAAGCCCTGGCTGGTGTAGCTCAGTGGATTGAGCACGGGCTGGGAACCAGAGGGTCCCCGTTCGATTCCCAGTCAGGGCATATGCCTGGGTTGCGGGCCAGGTCCCCGTGAGGGCCATGTGAGAGGCAACCATACATTGCTGTTTCTCTCCCTCTCTGTCTCCCTCCCCTCCCCTCTCTCTAAAAATAAATAAAATCTTAAAAAAAAAATAAAACGTTTAAAAAAAAATTAAGTAAATGAGGAGAAACCAGTTCAGTCATTGCAATGGTCCAGGCAGGAGACAATGGTGATCCAGATTTGGGGGACGGTAGAGGAGGTAGAAAAACAGGCAGATTTGAAAATATTTAGGATGTCAGACCTATGGAACTTGGAGACTGGTAAGATGTAAGAATGAAGTAAAGTGAGGGGGCCAAGAATAAATCCAAATTTCTGGTTTGAGAGACTAAATGGATTCTATTACATTTACCCAAACAGAAAATACCAGAAAAAAGCACGTGTGATGTGAAACATTAATTCATCTACATTTAATGAGCATTTACTATGTGCTGGGCATTAGGGATAATCAGTGAACAGCAACAAAGCCACTCGCACAGAATTTGCATTTATTTATGTGGCTGGACAAGTTGGTTTTTAAAATGATTTTTTTAAAGACTTTATTTATTTATTTTCAAAGAGAAGGGAAGGGAAGGAGAACGAGAAAGAGAGAAAAATCAGTGTATGGTTGCCTCACACATGGCCCCCACCGGGGACCTGGCCCGCAACCCAGGCATGCACCCTGACTGGGAATCGAACTGGCAACCCCCTGGTTTGCAGCCCGTGCTCAATCCACTGAGCTACACCAGCCAGGCTGGACACGTTGGTTTTGAACATGAGTCTTTGAGACGTTTATGAGACATCCAAGTAGCAATGTCAAGTGGACAGAATTGAGAGGCAAAATATGAACACAGGGATACGGGTACATAGAATGGCTCCTGAGGCCACAGAGGCTATGAAACTATCAAGGGATATGTACTAGTTATCTCTTGCTGTGCAACAAACGATCCCAAAACACTGTAGCTTAAAACAAATACTTGTGTCCTGGCTGGTGTGGCTCAGTGGATTTATAATCGGAAAAGAGACTGGTATTTGGACTGCCTATCACTACCAAAGCCAATAATCAATGACAGCGATTGAATCTTTATGGGCATTTTATTCAGATGGCCAGCGATCTGAGAAGATGGTGGGTTCATACCCTAACAGACCATCTTGTCTTGTCTTTCCAGGCCAACGTTTTTATACCAGGGAATAAACAAGGTGCATGTGAGGGCTTTGAAGTTTAGGGGATTAGGTGAGCGAAGCTGCAACATTCCTGTCCTGGGCAGTTAGCTGTTCCCAGGGGTGGGTGGTAGTCTGTCTCTCCCTGGAACACAAAGGACCAGATGCCTCCAGTTGTCCCCAGGTGGTAACCTTTAGCAGTGCCCCAGGAAGTCGGCTGTTTTCCCAGGAGTCAGGACAGGCCTTATCTGTAGTTTCTGAAACAAAGGCTTTAACATACACATTACTTGCTAGGCTTATAACTTTTTACCTTAAACTGAAATTTTCCAACTCTTGACTTCCCTATCAGATTGAATGCCGGCCTATGAACCAAAGGGTCACCGGTTTGATTCCCAGTCAGGGCACATGCCTGGGTTGTGGGCTACATTCCGGCGGGGGGCAAACTAGAGGCAACTATACATTGATGTTTTGATGTTTCTCTCCTTTTCTTTCTCTCTCCCTTCCTCTCTCTCTAAAAATAAGTAAATATAAAAATTAAAAATAAACCAAATACTTGTTATCTTAAGATTTCTTCGCCAAACAGGGCTCAGCTAGGTGCCTCTAGCTCAGGGTCAAGAGTTATACTCAAGTTGTCAGCTGGGGCTGTGATCTCATCTTAAGGCTCTATTGGGGGAGGAGAACCCACATTGGCTGGCCTTGATTTCTCAAAACAGGGGCCTCCCCACAGACATGGCTCCCCCAGGGTGAGCAAGCAGGAGAATGAGAGCATGCATATGAAGGCCCCCACGAAAAACCACAGTCTGTTTACAACCTAGTCTCAGAAGTGACACTCCAACACTAACCAGACTGGATTCTGTTTATTAGAAGCAATAACTAAATCCAGCCCACTCTCAAGTGGAGTGGGTTCCACAAGGGTGTACAGAACAACAGGCAGGGCTCCCTGGAGGCTGGGAGGGGATGGAGTGAGAAGAGGCCCTTCAGGCCAGCACCCTTGTAGGATGCCAATAGTTAATGGTCAGGCAAAGAAAGAAAGGTTGATAAAGAAGAAGAGACACTGGAGAGGTGGAAAAAATAAAATAAAATATGAAAGTGTGGCTCCTGAAAGTCAATAAAGTTCTAAGGCAGATGGAAGTTCAAATCCACTGAGAGGTCAAGCTGGGAACCAATGAACCACAGAGACGTGGTCCATGGTTTACAGTCCAGTGGTGGAGATAGACGAAAGCCAAATAAACAAAAGAGAAGCAAGTGAATTACAGGCTAATATGTGCTATGAAAAAAATTAGAGTGCAGAGAGAGAATGCTTTTTAAAGAGCAAACAGAAGCAGTCTTCCCAAGGAGACTGAAATTTAAGAATGAGGAGGAACGGGCAAAGTAGGGTTGGGAGTGAAAGCACCCATTCCAGGCCAGGACGGTGACGTGGGATCAGATAGGCACGTTCAGGGATTGAAAGGTGGTGACTGAAATGTGGCAGGTAAAGGAAAAGAGGTTAGATGAGATCCACGGTAGGAAGGGGCCTTGGATGGGCCCCAGGGTGAGCGTTTGAGAAGAGCTTGGAGCAGCAGAGTAAAAGGAGTTGGTTAGATGTCTTGCCAAAGCCACACAGCAGCAAATGGCAAGCTGAGGCTGCAGCTCAGGCCTTTGATTCTTCAGACCTCCTGCCAATGAGAGACAAGGAGACAAGAAACTTGGGGGACAGCAAATTTGCAGACACTGAAGAAAGGCTGGCACATGCCAAGGCTCACCTTGTGTTCTTGTCAATATCCCTAGCACTTCAGTGAGGGGACCTTGGTGTGTTTCCTCAGCGAGATGTCTGGCTATGCCATACACACCCTGCAATTACTCCTTCAAGACTGTGACTACCCAGAGGAAAATGTTAGGGGAACAGCTGCAGGAAAAGGTGTTATTAATGCAATTTAGAGACACACATTTAGGCCACTGAATTAACCAGAGGCTATTCAAGAGATCATAGCACTTTAAAATATATATATATATTTGTATTTATTTATTTTTAGAGGGGAAGGGAGAGAGAAAGGGAAACATCACTGTGTGGTTGCTTCTTGCATGCCCCCCTCTGGGGAACTGGGCTGCAACCCAGGCATGTGCCCTGACTGGGAATCAAACTGGCAACTCTTTGGTTTACAGGTCGGAACTCAATCCACCGAGCTACACCAGCCAGGGCGGATCATAGCACTTTTAATAGGAATTTTTTCTAGAGTTGGAGAAGGAGTTTTCCCTTTGCTATGAGTTATTCTAAATGGAGAAATCCTATAGAAGTAAAAAATACAGGGAAATTTGTTTTTCCTTTGAAATTTCTGAACATGAAGACACCGTAAGTCAGCACTGTCGTGTACTTTTGCTGACCTAGCTGATACAAAAAAATTCTAAGGTACCAAGGAGAATAGTTGAAGTTTACATTTTCAAAATAATTTTAGGAGATATTGAAACATATCCCAAATAGGTAGATGAATATTAAAAGTCCCTTGGGGATGTGTTTATCATTTACTAAATATAGATAAAGTAACAATCCAGCAACTTAACAGGCACTTTTGTAGGCTCGTGGGAGAGGGGAATGTATTTTCAAAGATCAGGACGAATGTGAAAGGAATTAAATGTTCATTAAGCCCTTTTTTTTTTCCTGCAAAGTAACTTCAGTTAATAAGGGAAGTCAAAAGGAATCTCTCCTACAGGGACCGAGTCCTGCCCAGACTGTAAGCCTCATGGCGGTAGCACCTGTCCGTTCCACTCAGTCCGAGGCCCTGGGGTCGGGGACAGTGCGGGACATACATTAGGGACGCAATTTTCCGAATGAACGACTGGCGCAAGCACGTGGTGAACCGTGAGCCGGAATATTAGTCAAGGCCCACATGCAGGCAGAGGTTTACGGACGAAGAAGGCCAAAAGTTAGTGCTGGTCTTCTCACTCCAGGCCTTTCTGCCTGGCTAATATTTCTGGTAGTTGGGTCAAGCAGTCTCTGCTTTTCTAACATATTTCCAGAAAAAGTGTGAGCCTGAGTAGGGGGCCGGGGAAATCCATGTTAACAGGAAACCTCGAATCTTCCTGCTGCGCTCCCAGCCAGCTCCCCCAGGCTCCGACACTGCAGGCCCTGCGCCCGGAGACAACCAGCTCGGATCCTTACCGGGACAGGTCGCGTTCCTGCAGTGCTCCCGGTCCAGCCGCCCCCACTCCCAGGGGTCAAGTACGTGGCCACGTCCTCGAAGGCCATAGCCATTGGGGCACAGCTAAGTTCTGGGGTCAGGGACGGGGTCAGCAGCACTGATGGCAGGTCTCAGTACCCGGGTCAGATTCTGAGGGCGGTGCCTCCGCCCGCCCGTCCCCCCCAGTCTCGCCCCGCCCCGCCCCGCCCCGAGGCGGGCCCAGCAGCCCGGGACTGTGAACTCGGCGGGAGGAGTCCGCACGGTGGGGAGCCCCGGGTCCGGGACGCGCGGCAAACCCCGGAGTACCTTGGGCCCCTTGGGGCTGCTCCTTAGACAGTTCGTCGGTCCTGATAACGTGCCAGGCGCTAGGCTAGGGGAGGAGGATGTGGAGCAGACAAGGGAAACCCCACTGTCCGCAGGGAGCTTGTGATCCAGTGAGGCCCACGCTAGACAAATAAAGAAGCCAGAGAAGCCCTGGTGCTAAGTGCAGGAAGACAGTGACCCTGCAGAAGAGCCAGACCGAGCACAGGGTCTGGCCCCTACAGGCTTGGGCCGAGGGGCAGCTAGCCCCCGGTCTCTGGCCACTGTGTAGGTGGCCCCAGGTCCCCAGGACAGGTGGTGCTGTGGAGATGCACCTTCCAGGGTGCCACCTACGGCACAACCCAAAAAGACCCCTTAGAGAAAAGTTTGACTTTGCGGTTAAAGTCAAAGGTGAGTCACTTCCCCTCCCGGGAGCCCCTGCTTTGTCATTGGTAAAGCTGGGGTCAAAAGCCACCTGGCAGCATTCTTGGGAGGATTTTAGGCGGCAGTGTTGATGGCTCCCTCCCTTCCCCCATTACACGGTCCTATTTTCTTCTTAGCGCCCACCACTGTTTTCTCCTGCACCCTGGCGTGTAAGCAAGCCCCTGAGGTCAGGGCTTGTTTACTTCTGGGTCCTCAGCACCTACAACTATGCCTAGCACATGGCAGATGCTTGGCAAAGATTTGTTGCATGAACGAAATGCCTAGCAAGGAGCCCAGCACACAGCAGGCATTTTAAAATGGTAGCTCTTCTCTGTAGCATCTCCCCCAACAAAAGTACAGGGTGACAGACCCTCAAGGGGCATAGGACCAGTTTTGATTAGGAGGGGGGCAGTTCTTACTTGGAGGGGTAGTTAGCTTCATAAGCAGTCTGAGGTTGGAATCTGGATTAGCCTCTGTCTTTATTTCTCTGGCCCCGCCCTGCCTTCTCCCCAACTCCCCCACCACCCCCCACCCCCACTCCCAAACTGGGAGTTTAAGGGTTAACTCTAGGATGCCCCCTCATCACCTGGATGGGACTGGGGCTGGGAACTTCCTGTTCCATTTTCCTGGAGTTCTTCCCCAGGCTGGCTGAGCCTGAATCTGGTCCTGTGGCCCTCAGAGAACCCCAGCACCTTTGTCTCTGGAGAGGGGACCCTGAGTGGTGAGTGGCAGGGAAACCTGGGGTGCAGGCTGCCCGGATAAACACAGGGGTCATAGCGGCTTGAATAGAGAATTGGGGAGTGGGGTGGGGGTGAGGATTCCAGGCCTCGAAGGGGGATTAGGTTGCTGGAGGAAAGTCTTGGGAGGGTGTGGGTGGACCATGCTGGGGAGAAGCCCAGAGCCAGCCAGATCTGTGGAGCTGTGGTGGAGGGGACCGCGGGGAGGTGGCAGGACTTCCTATGACGTGGGCTTGCTGCATCCACTGAAGAGGGAAAGGTAGGCTGCACGTGCCTCCGGGGGACTGACCGGCCTCATCCGCTCAGCTCAGCACAAGGAGCGGAGCCCAGCCAACAAAGACAAGCCACCCCTGCCAACTGTGTCCAGGGAGAAAGGACAAGTTCCTGGCTGAGGAGGCCCCACTCTGAGCTTTCCTGTTGTGTGAGTGGGGTTCGTGGCAGCAACTCAACCATGGGCTCCAAATTATGTTGGTCAAATATTAGAGGGTGATTGTAGAGTTTCCCCAACTTACCCAGCCCAACCCCCACAGTTATGCATATTAACGAAGCTTTTGTGTGCTGGCGGAGTGCGGTGGGGGAGACCCGAAGGCCAACTTCCCTTGAATTTGAATTCCGCTTCTTTCAAAAACCTTTTGGTGAGACCTCACCTGGAGGTTCCGGCACCCCTGGGTACCTAGGCCTGGTGACTGGAATTTGGAAAACCCTTATATTTTCTGATTCACGCTACAATATTCTAGCTAAGACAAGACAAATCACACAGCGCTGGAGGGAAACTGGGTCCTTTTCCATTTCTGAGCTTTCGCACAGCGGTCAAGATCAGCATTCTCACCTTAGAGCAACTCTGTCTCCGCCTAGGGTGGCCATGAAAAATCACCCCTCCTGTCTTTGCACTTGTCAAGTGGAGAAATAATTTACCCCAGGGACTGGAGTGCAATTCAGCAGCCCATATAACTAAGCACTCAGATCCTCCCAGCTGTTAATACAGGGTTCCTGGTCACATGTGATCAGTTCTCTAATTATTTTGCTCTTGCTACCAAAACACAATGAAACAAAAACCCATTTTTTTAAATATTTATTAAAGACCCTTTCGGCACAATTTTGTATGCATTCATCAAAAATTACAACTGCAAGGCAGCCACTATATTCTCATTTGGTTATTTCTACTCACACACATTGAAGTCACTGCAAGTCCTGGGTGAACAGTTACTGGAAAAGAACCAGTCTCTACTTGAAGACCAAGGGAAGAAATGCACTCAGCCAAGACTGCGGCACAGAGGAACCCTGGCAGGGGCAGAGACAGGTGGCTGGTGTGTTGTGGAGTCCCAGAAGTGAGGGGACAATGGGTAGAAGGAGCCAGAGGTAAAAGGAGAAGCCCCATGTAGGGTCACGTGCCATAGTGCAGGAAAGCGCGCGAGTTGGAGAGGCTGTGGGGAGACCGAGATGCTGGAGAGTCCAGAGAAGGGCTGGAGGGGGAGGGGGAAAGACTGGAGCAAAGTTGGGACCTGGGGAAAGGGAAGGGAAGCTGGGGAGATGCCGGACTGGGGGGAGGGGGGCCTGGTTTAGGGGGTTAGGACCCAGGCCTGAGTCTTTGTTTTAGCTTCTCTCCCCTCGCCCCGCTCATCTGAGGCAGAGAGTGTAGGACCAAGCTTTTAAAAATACACAGATTTTCTCTGTTCTACTATTTCACACTGCACTCATCCTACTACCCAAAAAGGAGGTTTAGAGAACCCCCAGCCCTTGCTCCCCTGAGTCCCCTTTTAAGAGGGCTCAATAAACTGTTCGAAGTTCTGGACTAAACCGCCTATTCCCTGGCTCCATTGACAAGGTTGGGTTACCTTCTCGGGCAAATGTTTGTACTTCTGAGCATTGGTGTCCTCGGCTATAAAATGGGGACAACTGTTAGCTGTGCTCATTTGTATTATTACCTAGTAATAATGAGAGTGACAATAGCTAGCCCTTGCGCACGCCCACCGTTCACTCCCTTTAGACGGTGGGAAGCGATGCTGAAGGCTTTCTTCTCGTTCCCCAGCCTGGGGTGCCCACGGGGTGGGGGTGAGGAGGCAGGTTTGGGAGAAGCTCATTTGTAGCCCTGAGGCTGGAGAGCAGGGAGGGCAGAGAGCAGCTGGGACTTGGGTTTCCATATCCATAAAATAATTCCTACCTGCATTATAATATATGTGTTCCCAAGTTCTGTAACAAAAGTACAGGCCTGTTCAAAAAAGGGTAAACTTTCTGGGTCTGAAGGACGAAACTGAGTCCCTGTGAGCATGACTGAACTTGGGGCAGCTCCCCCTTTGGTAGCTGGGCTACCCCCAGAAAAGAAGGGAGTAGCCCTACAGAGCCCTTTGGAGCTCCGGAGGAGAGGAGGGGGCAGTTGTCAGTCACATGGACCTAGTGCCCCCTGGTGGCCAGTTAGAAGCACTTTTTATTGCTGGTCATACAGAAATGGATTCCTCCCAGAGGGGTAGACCAAGGAAGACTCTAGAATTAAAAATAATAATAGAAAAGAAAAGGAAATAACTGCCTCTCTTGCCCATTACCCAGCTCCCATGGGCATACGACTAGGGCCTCCAAAATGGTCAGGGCAGCTTTGACCTGCACTGGGGACACTAACAAATTTATGTAAGCTGTGAACCTCTCTCTCACCTGGAAACCCATCCACTAATCCCAGTTCCTTGCCTTATCTTGACTTCAGTCTATTGAGATGGGTGAGGAGGTGAGTAGACTGGAACACCAGGTGGGAGGTCAGCCCTGCATTGGTCAGCTGAGTGGCCTTGGCCGTGACTGCTTGCTGAGAGCCACTTCCAGAGCCACAAGGTGAGGGTCAGGGTGTCTACTCAAAGAGATCATATGAGCAGGGACCAAAGAAACCTGGATTTTATTTATTACAATATTGTGTATTCTTACATGTTTAAACTTCAGTCACCTTCAAAGTACTCTCCATCTGATGCAATACACCTATCGAGACTTTTTGCCACCGCTCAGGACAGTTTTTGAACTCATTGGTTTTGATGCCTTTTAGTGCTTCTGCCGTTTTTTGTTTCACCTCTTTCACATCAGCAAAACATTTCCCTTTGAGGACTTTTTTCATCAGGGAAACAAAATAAAGTCACTCAGGTGAATGGGGGGACATGCGAGTCATGCCAATTTTGCTCAAAAACTGCTGAACACTCAGGTTGGTACAGGCAGGTGCGCTCGTAAATCACCCATCATGAAATGGGCAAACTTGTTGAGAGTCTTCCCAAAAACTCACTGCTGCTGAACGCAGCCTCTCACAACGCCAGCTGGTGCACTGATACAGATGGGTTCCTAGAACACTCACCTAACGGGGGAAGCCTATACTACAAGGGGCCCACCCTCCAGAAGATAATGCCAGTTTTTTTGGGTCCCCCTCATATGCATAAGCTTTCCCCCTAACCGTTTATCCTTAAAATTCTTAAACTTCCAGACAAGTTGAAAGAGCAATTGCTATAATTTTGCATGTTGGTCCAACAGTAATGTTGAACCTTATGCCCCTTCACTTCCAAACCCTTCAACATCTAAAAATAAAGACATTTCCTACATGCCACAAAATCAAAATCCCATCTCAGAAATTCATTTTAACTTGTCATCTAGTGCCCCATGTTCAAATTTTCCCAACTAACCCCAAAATACCTTTGAGAGCCTCTTAAAAATCGGAATCCTATTGAGTTTCATGCATTTGGTTGTAAGGGGTGTTAGTCTCCAGAGCAATGCGCCCCCAACAGACGCTTGTTTTTTATGACATAGACTGAAGAACCTGGGCCAGCTGTTCTGGGTCATATCCTGTCCTTAGGATTTGTTTGATTGTTTCCTTGAGGGATCATTTGACTTGTTCTTCTCTACAATGCCCTTTACACTAGAAGTTGGGTCTGAAGGTGGAATTGGATTGCGAGGGAACATTTTTGGTAAGGACCCATCCTCGGTGGTGCCATGTACTCTCCTTGGTGTGACATCAAGAGGCAGGGAAAGCCAAATTGTCCTCTTTCAGGGGAATGCCAACTTTGGTTGCTAGGGTAAAGTGAGGCAAAGTTCTAACTGCTGCAGGAGAGAACAGTAATATAGAGCTGTCCATTTTCTTTGCCTTTTGGTGTGTTGGTCTGCCTGAGCCATTACCCATGGTCAGTATGAGAAAGAATTCCTCTGGAGGCCACATCTTTAGGCATCTCTTAACACCGCAGGTGTGGGAGCAGAGAGAGACCCAAGAGAGGGAAGAGCTGTGGTGAGGTGTCCCCAAGGTGAAGGATGCTTGTAGAAACTGTCCCTGCTGAGCGGGAGCCGGAGCAGCTCGGAGGAGTAAAACTGGAGGAGGAGGAGGAGGCTGCCAGCCCGGAAGACCCCAGGCAGCCAGAGATAAGGCTCCGACCAGAAGTGGCTCACCAGCTCTTCAGATGCTTCCAGTATCAGGAGGACATGGGGCCCAGGGCATCGCTGAGCCGGCTCCGGAAGCTCTGTAGCCACTGGCTGCAGCCAGCACTACACAGCAAGAAGCAGATCTTGGAGCTGCTGGTGCTAGAGCAGTTCCTAAGCGTGCTGCCCCCACACCTCCTGGCCCGGCTTCAGGGCCAGCAGCTGAGGGATGGCGAGGAAGTGGTGCTGCTGCTGGAGGGTATCCAGAGGGAGTCCATCGACGTGGGGCCACTGGTAAGAGGGTGGCAGCCAGGTGGGCTGGACAACTGGTGGGACAGACAGGGACTTTATGGCCCCATTAAGAATCACTGAACATTCCACTTTCCTCCCATTGCCAATTCCTTCTTAACTTCCTAGCTCCTTCTCTGTATGATTCTCTCCTCTGTCCTATTTCCCTTGGGAGTCAGTAAGACATGGATTACCACTCTGTCTGTTGCCTAACATGGTACATTTTTAACAGGACTTTAGTTTTAATACTGGCAAGAATTGTCCCCGTGCAGACATCACCTTGGAAGTACAGGGGGACCCTTCCCAGGTCTCCGTCCATAGCCCCAAAAAGGAAGTGCCCCCAGAAAAGCCTCCAGCCCTGGAGCCAACAAAAGGACTCCTGCCATCTCAGCCAGGGCCCTCCGAGTCTGCTGAGCTGGGGGCCTGGAGACGTCCCACGCATTCAAAGCAGCCACTGAGCCCAGGTCCCAAGAGGACATTTCAGGCCCTGCAAGAGAATGGTGAGGAGCTACTGCCCGAGGGAAGGTGGGAGCTGGGAGGCCAGGTGGGGAGACAAGTGGGCAGCCTCTCTGGCTAACAGGAATAGATGAGCGCCCCAATGCCTCTCATAGGCTCTTGGTGAGAAGCACACGTCCTCATAGCCTCATGGTGGATACGGCTGGCTTCTCACAGCTCTTTACCCCCCTCCCAGTGCTGTCAGCCCCCCAGGGCCGCGAGCTGTGGCCTGAGGAGAACTCCCACGACCAGGAGCTGGCTGCAGTTCTGGTGAGTTGAGCTTGTCCCCTCACTCCAGGATGTTCTTCTGCCCCAAATGTTCATTGCCTCTGCAGTTTTAGCAAATCCGTATCTCCCTGAATTTAAGCCTAGAAAGCTCTTCATTTCCCTCAGGTCTCAGAGCCTTGTTCCTCACTCGTTGCGGGTTTCCACCCCTCCTTTCACAGGAGTCCCTGACCTTTGAAGATGTCCCAGTGAAGAAGGCATGGCCTGTGCACCCTCTGGGTAAGAACCCCTCCCAGGGCTTATGACCATTGAAGACTCTTTCTTTTTGTTGGGATGTGATTCCTGAACATCCAGACCCTCAAGACCCTCCAGACATTTGGACCTCTTTGGCTAAAAGTGGGCTATTGTGATGAGAATATATAGATATCTTCTGGAGGGGGGGGGTGTGTCTGTCTGTCTGTCTGTCTGTCTATCCAGAAGTATCTAGGCATGTAATATGAAAAACAGAGGCATTTATCTATTTATTTTTTTTATTTTATTGATTAAGCTATTACAGTTGTCCCATTACCCCCCCTTTATTCCCCTCCACCCCGCACACCGCTCCCCTTTTCCCCCCTTTAGTTCTTGTCCATGGGTCATACATATAAGGTTTTTGGCTTCTACATTTCCTATACTGTTCTTAACCTCCCCGTCTGTTTTCTACCTACCATTTATGCTACTTATTCAAACAGGCATTTATTGAAGAAGGTACAAGATACAAGAAACACTGTATATAGGAAAATGACACCTCAGTCCCCTTCAAAGTTGGTACCTTGGGACCTTACACAAAGCTCCCAATTCCCATCAGCTGCCTCTGTATTTCCTGAATCTCATCAAGAGTCTGAAATCTCTTCCCTTTGAAAGGAGATTTTAGCCCTGGGCTGTGTAGCTCAGTGGATTGAGTGCGGGCTTGGAACCAAAGGGTCGCCGGTTCGATTCCTGGTCAGGGCACGTGCCTGGGTTGTGGGCCAGGTCCCCAGTGAGGGCCATGTGAGAGGCAACCACACATTGATGTTTCTCTCCCTCTCCTTCTCCCTCCCTTCCCCTCTCTCTAAAAATAGATAAAATCTTAAAAAAAAAAAGAAAGAAAGAAATGAAAGGTGACTTTAGTTTTGAGAAAAGGCCGAAGTCCCAGGGCACCAAATCTGGGCTGTAGGGGGGCTGAGTCACCTGGGAGATTTGATATTTCTCAAAAAACTCTGCATGAGACATGACACATGAGTGGGCACATTGTTCTGATGAAGCTGCCAGTCACCAGTTGCCCATAACTGCAGCCTTCTGAATCACTGGAATAGTTTCTGCAGAAGAATGTTCAAGGTTAACGGAAAATGTAGTGCAGATTCGCTGCTCTACTTTCTCAGTCATCAGCATCTACGCCCCCACTGACTAGTGCAGTGAAGTCATCCTTGCTCACAAATGCATATTCCAGTCCTCTCCCCTTGGCTGCCAGGTTACATCGATGTCGCACAAACCATTCTTATTATGTTAACAATGGTTGGGCTTTTTCTGGACAGACCTCATATATATAGATACATACATACACACACACACACACACACACAGAGACGCACACAGGTGGGCAAAATGAGTATGTGAAACTGAGTTTATTCTTGTATTATTATTTATTATTGTATTATTTTTCATACAAACAACTGTAAACCTTTTTTACCTCATCCTGTATATATTCAAAGACTCCTTGTGTGTGGTCTAATCATCAACCTCTTCAACTCTGAGCTTTTGTAGTCGGTGGCCATGGGAGTGCTTGCTGATGGGTGTGGGGTTTGCACGTGAAGGAATGACCGGGTTCTGACCCTGCGGGGTGGTGACAGTTGTACAACACCGTGAATGTATCTCACGGCCCGGAATTGTGCACTGTTGAACAGTTACAGTGGTGAATTGTATGTCACTTGTTTTTCACCCCACACCCTCTGCCAACCCACCAGCTTTGCAGGATCCTAGGTTTCTTTCCACTTTCAGGCAACGAGGTTCTGGTGATTCCTAGGGACCATGGGAATAGGCCTGACCAGTCCTGTTTTTTGCTGCTTTTACAGGATTTGGAAGCAGAACCCCAGAGGAGGCATTTCAAGAAGATCCCAAAGGGGTTGTCTGGTCTGCTGCTGTCTCTGCAGAGTCGTCTCAGGAAGGTAGTCCAGGGGTGCCGGACGAGCCCCATGCGCAGTCACTTGGGCAGGGCCCTGAAGTGAGCAGCTCTCATGGAGAGTCCCCTAATGGTACGAGTGATGTTCTAGAGGCCAAAGTGGCCGGAGAGGCCTCCAAGCCAGAAGCAGAAACGAAGTTCATCTGCACAGATTGTGGGGTGAGTTTCACGAAGCTGGCCCGCCTGGAAGGGCACCAGTTGCGGTCTCACCCCGGCTCGCGGTCCTTCCCGTGCCTGTGCTGCGGGAAGACCTTCGGCCGCAACTCTATCCTCAAGCTGCACATGCGCACGCACACGGATGAGCGGCCACATGCATGCCACCTCTGCAGCCACCGCTTCCGCCAGAGCTCACACCTGAATAAGCATCTGCAGACACACTCTGAGCCCGCCTTCTTGTGCGCCGAATGCGGCCAGGGCTTCCAGAGTCGGACCAGCCTCCTGCAGCACCTGTTGGCTCACGCCCAGGACCAAAAGGCGCCCTGTGCCACGGAGACCAAGACCAAAGTACCAGAACTGACCGTTGTCCTATGCTCCCATTGCGGCCAAACCTTCCAGCGCCGCTCCAGCCTCAAGCGCCACCTGCGGATTCACGCCAAAGACAAGGGCCACCAGCGCTCCGAGAACTCAGACAGCCTGCCCCGGAGCCCTGATGAGCGCAGGCCCTACGCGTGCAGCGACTGTGGCAAGGCTTTCCGGCGCAGTGAGCACTTGGGGGCCCACCTGCGTGTGCACACTGGCGAGCGGCCCTTCTCCTGCCAGGTTTGCAGCCGCAGATTCAGCCAGAGCTCCCAGCTGGTCTACCACCAGCGGGTGCACACCGGCGAGAAGCCCTACAGCTGCCAGCAATGCGGGAAGCGCTTTGTGCGCCGAGCTAGCCTTGCCCGCCACCTCCTGACCCACGGTGGCCCAAGGCCCCACCGTTGCACCCAGTGTGGCAAAACCTTCAGCCAGACTCAGGACCTTGCTCGCCACCGGCGCAGCCACACTGGTGAGAAGCCCTGCCGCTGCAGCCAGTGCGGCGAAGGCTTTAGCCAGAGTGCCCACCTAGCGCGCCACCAGCGCATCCACACTGGGGAGAAGCCCCACGCCTGTGACACCTGTGGCCACCGCTTCCGCAACAGCTCCAACCTGGCCCGCCACCGCCGCAGCCACACCGGTGAGCGGCCCTACGGCTGCCAGACATGCGGCCGGAGTTTCCGACGCAACGCCCACCTGCAGCGGCACCTGGCCACCCATGCAGGCACAGGGGATGGGGTGTCTGGGCAGGCTGAGCCCCCTCAAGAGTGCCTAGAGTGTGGCAAGAGCTTCAGCCGTAGCTGCAACCTACTGCGTCACATGCTGGTGCACACGGGGGCCAGGCCTTACTCCTGCACACAGTGTGGCCGCAGCTTCAGCCGCAATTCCCACCTGCTGCGCCATCTGAGAACCCACTCCCGGGAGACCCTGTACTAGCTTCACTCGGGTTCCTCCAGGCCTACCCTGTGGGCCTCTCCCTGGCCTCCCCTGCAGCCCAGGCCTGCAGGAGCAGTTCCTGCACCACTCCCCTTTGCCACGGCCCACCCCCCGCATCCCTCTGGCTCCAGTTAACCCTGCATTAGTTCTGCCCTTCCCCAGAAGCATCTCTCCCTGGCCTCATGAATGTATTTCAGAACGCCCGAGTAAAACAGCCTTTTAAGAAAAAGATTTTGTATTTAAGCACTGATTTTACAAAATGTATGAAAATGAACTAAGTTTACAACTTAAATGGTTCATGTAAATTGTCTTAAAAATACATTGCACCTGCCCGGCTGGTGTAGCTCAGTGGATTGAGTGCGGGTTGAGCGCGGGCTGGGAACCAGAGGGTCCCGGTTCGATTCCCAGTCGGGGCACATGCCTGGGTTGCCGGCCAGGTGCCCAGTGAGGGCCGTGTGAGAGGCAACCATACATTGTTCTTTCTCCCTCCCTTCTCCTCTCTCTGAAAATAAATAAAATCTTTAAAAAAAAAATACATTGCACCTAAGATGTTCATAAGATTTTATATGCATTTTGGAAGAAATCACACAGAAACAGCTGCTTTTTCAATGAACTTAGCCAGTTTCACATCTCTTTGGGTCAGTCCACCACAGTCACGCGAGGGGATTATATGGACTTTGCTGTTCATATTAAATCATTCCCAGTGATGATTTATCTTCTCTACTTATAGGACAACTCGAGTCATGAAGCTAATGCCTGATAAAAAATTTTTAAGGAGAACTCTGTTGATGGCATCTCTCCCATTTAATTCAAGCCATCCTGCTGCTTTAAGGTCAAGTGTGACTTGGTTCCTGTCCTCTGCTGATACGGCCTGAGGCTGGGGCTCCACGCCCCCAGGGCCACCAACAAGCTCTGTGTTGCCTCAGTACCTCCATCATGGCCGCTGCAGAGGCTGTCCTGAAACAGCCTTCTCGAAAGCAGTTCCTCTTTCTTTCTTTTACACTCACCCTAACGTTATCTGCTACCTTCCCCACTGCCACACTGTGGTAACTTTCTCCCTCCCCCACCCCAGCACCTTCAAAGTGTAGGCTGGATGGGAACAGATCTGGGGAGCATTCCCCCACCCCAGAAAGGCCCAGAGTTGGGAGGGCGGTGAGTGGGGGTGGCCAGATGTCACAGCCAGCCATGGAGAGGGCCAAGGAATCTCACCTTGGAATTTCTTCTCTGGAGTTGGCCTTAATCTGTGCATCCAATATAGAATCCTCCAGCCATATGTTCCTGTTTAAATTAATGAAAATTGAATGAAATTTAAAATCCCAGATTCTGGATGATTATGGGAAACCTGTTGTTTTGGAATGTTGGTACCTAATTCAAATGGAAAATGCTAGCAGTTGAAACAAAACCTTCCTGTTTGGTGCCAAGTTGGTTGTCAGTTGGGGACCCACAACTACTCAGAATCCTCTAAACCCAAAGCTGAATTGCCAGTGTGCCCCACCTTCTTCTCCTACCCACCAGGCATTCTTGGCCTGCTTCCCCCTCCCATGGAGAGTTTTGGTTTTGTGTTTGTTTTTGAGTAAAGCTGAAACCTGTACTTAACAAGAGTTAAAATTGATCATACATTAACCAGCTATACTAGAGCTTAATATCTTCTACTTTGGTGTTACAATACTGGTAATTTTCTCTCTGTCTCTCTCTCTTATTTACTTTTTAAGATTTGATTTATTTTTTTTTTAAGATTTTATTTATTTATTTTTTTAGAGAGAGGGAGAAAGAGAAGGAGAGAAACAGCAATGTATGGTTGCCTCTCACATGGCCCCCACTGGGGACCTGGCCTGCAACCAAGGTATGTGCCCTGACTGGGAATCAAACCAGGACCCTTTGGTTCCCAGCCCGCGCTCAGTCCACTGAGCTACACCAGCCAGGGCCTGATTTATTTATTTTTAGAGGGAGAAAAATGGAGGGAAGCATCATTGTGAGAAACATCGATGGGTTGCCTCTCTTACCCACCCTGACTGGGGACCACAACCCAGGCCTGTGCCCCAACTGGAAATCAAACCGGGGGCCTTTCACCTTGTGGAATGACGCACAGCCAACAGAGTCACACTGGTCAGGGCCTGATAGTCTTCTCTTCATCAGGAATAAAACCAAAAATATTTGATCAAAGGAGAGACAATGGGATAAATGTCTACTTGTGACCAGACGTGTCTAAGGCAGCGATTTTCAAACTGTGCCACAGAAAGCACTCTGGTAAGCCACACGAATTTTAAAACACGCACTACCTATTTAGTCAGGGGCACTGGCCTCTTTCCCCTTAGATTGTCACATATAAAAATGACAACAGTCAACCCAATAGCCATTCAGTGTGAATGAATCAAAATTACACCTAATTTTTTTGTCAGATCAGCAAAAAATATATAGTATATTTGGGGGGGTAGCCTCAGTTTTAGTGATTAGTTTATGTGTGGCATGAGATGAAAAAGGTTGAAAATCACTGGTCTAAGGGGAAAAGAAATTAAAGGCATGATGCAGAGAGAGCTGAGGAGGAGGAGGAATTCAGTGCACTAATTTGATGATAATACCAGAGAGGAGAACAAAATAAGGTCAGTTCTGTATTGATAACAGAGATTAAAAGAAGCAAGAAATAATCTCAAAGAAAAAACACCCAAAATATTGAAATGGCTTTATATTTGCCTTAGATACTGACTCGAGACTAATTACTAACATGGTGAGGAATATGGCTTTTGTGGGCATCACATTCCTTACTGTCCAAGTGAAAGCTCTGGATTGGATTAGGGTCTCCAATGCGATCCTCTTCCTTTGGCCTTCCTTTCCAGCACCCAGGGCAAGCAACAGATCAAGGGATTCCCTTGCTGAGACTAGACAGTCTGGTGACCCTTCTGCACATAGCCAGGTGGCCACTTCCCATCACCCCCATTGTTGCTCAGACTGCAGTCCATTTGCTTTTAGTTTGATACTACATTACATGCCTTCCAGGGATAGAGTGCTACATTCATATAACAGGTGTACTCAATTAGTATAATTTTAAAATGTTTCATTTGGAAATTTCTTACATTTTTTTTAAAAGAAATATAAATACTGCCCTGGCTGGTGTAGCTCAGTGGATTGAGCGTGGGCTGCGAACCAAAGGGTCGCCAGTTCGATTCCCAGTCAGGGTACATGCCTGGGTTGCAGGCCAGGTCCCCAGTAGGGGGTGTGTGAGAGGCAACCACACACTGATGTTTCTCTCCCTCTCTCCCTCCCCTCCCTTCCCTTCTGTCTAAAAAGAAATAAATAAAATCTTAAAAAAAAAAAGAAATATAAATACTAGTACGATCAATAGAAATCACTCCAATGTACAATACAGTCAAAGATAAATTCTCAATTAAATCACATGGTTAGCATTATCGATTCAAAATTAATACTTACAGAAACCCTGCATGCACACTACGAGTTAGTCCTCTATTATTTGTAATACACATTACACAATGGTGTATTTCCACATAATTTACTTAGGTTAAGGCAAAACTTTTCAAATAATGGAACATTACCAATATCTACAACTAACCAGGATACACAAATATATTGGATAATAATACATGCTTTAAAGGCTGATTTATTACTTTTAAAATGTAATCATAAACCAGGACAAACTACAAGCCACTTGAGTGAACTTAAATTTCCAGTAACTAAGAACAGAAGCACAGCATCAGGAACTGAGACAGGCCGCACGCCAGGACAAGTGGAATAGGGAAACAGACAGACAGCCGAACAATCTGGCCCAGCAAAGAGCAATTTACAGCCAGATACAGAAGGTCACCTCCCTGGAAGTCATATCTGGGCCTCAGTTGTTTCAGCTCCAGGCCCAGAAAAGCAGCAAAGCCAGGTGGGCTATGCCAGGGCCAGCTGCTGTGACTAATGACCCCCTGCCCTCGCTCTGATGAATCAGTGGAGACCACGATCCTGAAAGGGCACACCCGGAAAACTGATGAATATTCTATTGAGATCTCCCCGAAGACTTCCCCTAAACTCCCAGACCAAAAAACCGAACAAATAAAAAATCTCCAAAACAAAGAACCCAGCTCCTGCTCTCGCTCCGGGGAGCATGCGCTCTCCTTTCCCTTCCTCCTCTTTGGCCCCCACAGGCACGCACCTCCAAACTCTAAAGGACCCCATGAGACATGCGGCCAGGGGAGAAACAGGCGGCAGCAGCTCATCCTGGGCTAAGCCCCGAGCCCGTCTCCAAAGTCTCCTTTCCTCTGACTTCTCAGTGAGCTGACAGCCCCGCCTAGTCTGTCTCCTGTTGCTTCTTCGATCCTAGGCACTTCCTTGTGTCACTGTCCCCAGCTTTAATAAATGTACTCTCAAAATCACCTGCACTTGTGTTATAAAATCTATCCTGCTTGAAGTCCCACTCTGGACTGGTTTCTGTCCAGGCTAGACTTTACTATAGACTCTGTTATGTAGTTGCTGCTGCTAGTCCAGAGGTAAGGACATAAATTCCAGTGGGGATAGGGTGTATTCAAGGTCCAGCCAGGTCCTGAGAGAAGCTCACATGTGGAATCGCCTACTTCCCTGGCAGCAGCTCCACAGACACAAAGGCTTCTTGCAGAGCTTCAGCCCTGCAGTTTCCCCTGGTGGCTAAACCACGATGATGGTTGTACCTGCTTGTTGGCTGACTGGACTCTGAGGCCGGCCCCAGGCGCAGGTGGTTCATCATTATGCATGAAATCGAGGCCAGAGCTTTGGCCACTGCGCGCTGGTCTGGGAGGCCAGGAGGCTGGTGCCAGAAGGGCTGCCACCTCCTTAGCCCTCAGCCGTCGCTCCGTGCTCACCCCACCCACCCAGGGGCTGTGTGCACACATGGCAGCACCAAAATCGAGAACAGAAGGGAAGGGGAAGCACAGAGGGCTGTGACAGGCGCCTGGTGCTCACCTGATTGTTATTCTGACATTGAGCAAATGCGGCGTGTGCGTAAAGGCCTCGTAGATGTTGTTCTGGGGAGAGGAGGGTGGGTAGGCTGCAGGCCTGCTCCTGCCTGCTGTGGTTTGTAGTCTCCACTGTGACCCTCGTCGGAGCCAGGAGCTCACCTCAATAACCTGGCCCAGGTAACTAAGCTTCGTGTTGCAATGTATTTAACGGGTGGCCCAAGACAACTCTTCTTCTTCCAGTGTGGCTCAGAGATGCCAAAAGTTTGGACACCCCTGTTAGGCCTCACTTGATCTACCGGGGGAAAAATCAGTTGGTTTAAATCCCCCGTTTCCCTCACCTTCAGTCTTACCTCCTGTTCTCAGCTTGCCATCTCCCCGTAACTAGTCAAGCCATGTGCCCGGGGACCAGGTGTCCGGCATGCCTGCTCTGTCATCGGTATGCCCCAACTTGGACACCTCCCTCGGGCTCCCTGTGCACTCACCCACCACACAGGTGTGAATTTTGTCCAGGGCAAGGTATGAATCACCCTGAGGTGGCACCCTCACCATTATCATCATCATGAAACCAGCCCACCCGAATTATGCAGAGCACGGAAGTGCGGACATAACACACCTGGTCTTCTCCTTTAAGTTGGATAGTATCATAGAATGTGTCTGTAAGCCTGTGCTGTAAAGAGACAGAGTCGGGGCAAAGAGACCTGATCCTTCTCCCTCCTGGACTTCAGGAGGGCCAGAACACCATCGGCCTCCCACAGAATAACTCAAACCCCAAATCAGCCCCCACCGATACATGGGGAAGAGCTTCTTACCAATTCATTTCTCAGATTCTGATTGTCTTCTTAAATATCTATGGAGGTAACAGTGACACTCTGGTTTTATATGACTTTCCAAAACCCCGGAACTATTGTACACACACACACACTCACACTCACCATGACACACAAACAAGTATAAAAATTGTTCAGGAGTGTGCGGGGCAACTTGGTTCCCGGATAGCCTATCCCCTATGGCACAGGCAAGAGTTGGCCGAGGGAGGAATTGGCAGTGACCATCCCTCTCCAAAACAGCAAATGACACAGCAGTACCTACATCCAGCTGCTCTTCCTGACTGCTGACTTGCAGGCCCACGGCACCCCAGGCCCCTAGACCCTTGACTCAACCAGAGACGCAGGGGGCGGTACCCCATAGACAGAGTTCCTCTCGTGTCTCCGATCGGGGGTTGGTAAAGTACAGCGAGGTTGGAAGGCATCACAAAAAGAAGGAGTAGACACCGAGGCCAGTGCCAGTCCTGGGCTTCTGGTCACCTCCCGCCTCCAGGGTGTTGGGGTATAAAGGGGCTGCTGGTGTTTCCTCTAACCTATGCACACTTCAGTCTCCAGCTCCTCCCACCACAAGTCAGGTCTAATTGTTAAAGTGACACCTTGTCCCATAAGACTCATTGTTTCTCAGGGCCCCTGACACAAACACACACAAGCGCACACCCCTCTTCTCATACACACACAGCTGCCCCCATGTTACTCTCCCAGACAGGAGTTTGGCCCCACAACCAGAACCTACTCCATGAAGTGAAGGGCTGAATGCAAAATGAAACTCTGGGGCTGTTTGTCAATAATTATTCAGAGCTTCAGGATAGCGCTAGCATAGCATTTAACCGACCAGGCTCAGGGCCATTATGATGACTGTACAGGACACATTCTTATCACACCCTGCTTCCCCAGGGCTTTCTCCCTGGCCCAGGTGCACGTGGGGAGATCGGCCAGGGTGGGGACCGTGCTGGTGGGAGAGGGGAACACACAGTGGGAAATGGGACTTCAGGGCCTACCACCCCCTCATCATTTGCTCTCACTCACCTTGGAGTTGCCTGGAGCTGTTCAGAGTCCAAAGGCCTGTGGCCTGGTGGTGAGGGACGGGTATGAGAAGGTTTCAGAGGAGCAGCCCTTCCACCACTTCCACAAAGTCCCTTTGGCCACAGTTCCCTTTGGAGCCTTCAGTGAGCTTCTCCCAGATCTTCCCTGCACACAGTCCAGCTGGAGCTTCTGCACCAAAGGGAGGCCCAGCTGCTTTGAGAGCAGCAGAGGAGAGGCCGCCCTCCGGAAGGGTCCAGGGCTGGCTGACTGTGTATGTGTGTTGGTGGGGAAACGAATCAACCGACAGAGACAGAGGAGGAAAGACAGGAAGACGGAGTGTGGGGGCTCTGAGAAGGGAGGGCACACTGACTGTGGCTTCTCCACTCTCAGAGCGAGGGAATCTCTGAGATCAGGAGTGGGCCTCTTCCCTCACCCCCATCAGCCTGAGACAGAGAAGGGGCAGACGGAAAGTCCAGCTTGGGAAAGCACATTGGAGCATTTCCCAGAGCTTCCAAGAACAAAGTCATCCAGTGGGGGTCAAGGTACCGGGGAATGTCAGCCAGATCCCTTGAACAGACTATACCCCAGCTCCAAAGTTTAGAGAAGGTTCCATAGCAGCTCCAGGCTCAGGACATGACAGGACCTGCAAGACCCCTTAGCGGCTGTGTCCCACATAGCCCTGCTCCCCTCTCAGCGCCTCCCTAATATCCAGCTCGGGACCCTGCACAGCTCAGCACAGCCACTGCCATGTCCGCCCCGTCAGAGTCCCGGGGCTGCCGGAACAAAGCACCGCAGACCAGGTGGCTGAACAACACAAATTTATTTGTTTGTTTGTTTTTTAAGATTTTATTTACTTTTAGAAAGGAAGGAAAGAGGGAAGGAAACATCAGTGTGTGGTTGCCTGTCACACCCCCCCCGTGGAGGATCTGGCCTGCAACCCAGCCACATACATGCCTTGACTGGGCATCAAGCTGGCTAGCCTTCGGTGGACTGGCCAGCAAACCACATCAGCAAGGAAAAGACAATACTGCTTCGAAACTAACTTGTCGGGGGAGAGCTCGAATGCGGCCCCCACTACCACAAATGATGCAGTCGAGTGTCCCACATTTGGGGAAATTGCAGGGGTCAGCACACCTGGAGCACAATGGGTGAGCCTCGCCCTGGGAAAAGCACCTTCGTGATCATGGCGTCTCCCCTGCCAGGTAAGTACTGAACAACACAAATTTAATTTCTTACAGTTCTGGAGGCTGGAAGTCTAAATCAAGGTGCTGGCAGAGTTGGTTCCTTCTGAGGGCTATGAGGGAAGGATCTGTTCCAGGCCTCAGTCCTGGGCTTGTAGATGACCCTTTTCAAGTTCACATGCGTTCTCCCTGTACACAGGTCTTCTCCTAACTTCCCACTTTTATGAGGACACTGGTTATATTGGAGCAGGGCCTATCCTAATGACCTCATTTAGCTTGATTCCTTTATAAAGACCCTGTCTCCTATTGAGGTGATATCCTGAGGTACTGGGGGTTGGGACTTCAGCATATGAATTTCGGGGGAGGAACACATCCAACCCCTAACATCCTCGAAGAGAACCTGGACTCTTGAGAGAGGCTACCCACGTGAGCACCATAACAACGGATTTCCAAACCACACTTCCTGGGTGGAAGTCTCATTTGGGTTACCTAGACCCCGGTTGATGTCTTCCTGCCCCTCAGGTGCTCATTCAATGATCTGAAACCCACTTTCCTGGGAAGTCTGGATTCTTCCCTGAGCTTTGAATTCCAGGGTGGGGAAGAGGGAGCTACTTTTGCTTGAGATGTAAGTATAAGTTCTGGGCTTCATCTCCAGAAACCTGGCTCCCTGACCCCACATTACAGTCCCCCCTTCCACAACTGTCTCACAAAGGCCACCATCTGAAGACGGTGTATTTCATAGTGCAGGGCACCATTTCTAACGGCTTTAGTGAGATGTCAGCCACAGACAACACCGTTCACCCAGCAGAGTGTACAGTTCAATGCCCAGAACTATTCAAACATCACAATTAATTTCAGAGCATTTTCACCCTCAAAAAAATTTTGTGTTCCCTGGCCGTCATCCCCAAATCACCACCTATCCACTCCCTACCAGACGGAGGCAAGCGCTAATCTAGTTGCTTTCTCTATACAGTTGAATATTCTGGACATTTCATGTAAGTAGGATCATATAATATGCCACCTTTCTGTCCGGCTTCCTTCACTTCGTGCGATATGAAGATTCATCCAGGTTGCAGCACGTGCCAGGGCTTCACTCCTTCTCTAGCCGAATAATATTTCACTGCATGGATAGAATGTGTTTTGTTTATCCATTCATCCATTGTGTCCGTCTCTTGGCAAATATGAAAAATATTCATGTACAGGTATCCATGTGGACATGCTTTCTCTCTTCAATATATATACCTTCCTTGAAGAAATATACGTGCTGATCCTTTGCCCTTATTAAAATTGGGTTATTTGTCTTTTTATTATGAAGCTTTAAGAGTAGTTTATATATTCTGGATATAAATTCTTTATCAAGTATGTCACTTGCAGATCCTTTATCCCATTCTGTGGGTCGCCTTTTTAATTTTTGGTGTTCTTTGAAGAACAAAAGCTTTAAATTTTTATTATGAGGCAGTACCATTTTAAAAACAATAAATTTGTCATGGCATTTTTCTGCATAGTAGACTTAATAAACTCTTAAAGGCAGGGGGAGAAATATCCATGTAGCACTGAAAGCAGTCTCAGTTTTTACATTGGACACTCCTCGTCTGGGTTCCCCTCACCCAGCCAACTTTTGGGTTCCTCCCTCTGCTTCCTCCTTCCACTCATTCCCCTTCCATCCTCCACCCTTTGGTCCCTCAACCCTCAATCCCACATCCAGAATGATTCAGGTCTGTCAAGTTCCTGCCACTGGGCTTTCTCTCCAGACATTTTTATTGTTCGTTGTCCTTGTGGGTGGGGCTGATATGTTTTTTTTTTTTTAAGATCTTATTTATTTTTAGAGATAGGGGAAGTGAAAGAGAAAGAGGGGGAGAGAAACATCATTGTGTGGTTGCCTCTCACGCACCCCCTACTGGGGACCTGGCCCACAACCCAGGCATGTGCCCTGACTGGGAATTGAACTGGCGACCCTTTGGTTCTCAGGCTGATGCTCAACCCACTGAGCCACACCAACCAGGGCTGGGGCTGATAAGCTTTTAAAATACAAGTCCCCCCCGCCCACACACACACTTTGAAATGATCCCAACAGAGACCCAGATAGTTTTCTAGGGACTTAGAATTCTCATGTCACGGACTGGTCAGAGATGCGCCTGGCTGTTGCCTAGGTACTGGTCTGCTTGTCATGACCAACAGCAGGCACTGGCTCTGCTCACTGGGACTGCAGCCCACAGCCTCAGCTCCAGGTGGCACTGTGGGGGCATAAGGCTGGATAAGCAACCCAAGGAGAGGCCACTATGTGACTCCAACCATGAGGGTGACCCCTCTCAACCAAGGCCATCAGCTTGACTCTGTAGGAGACATGAAGAGATTGGCTCCTGGAAGAACATGGCAGAGACACAGAAAAGCCACAAAACAGAGAGGGGCCCATCCCCTTGCCCAACAGACCACCCCGCCCTCACCCCAGCTTATTCAAATGCAGGCTCCTGGACCCACCCAGAGTGAAGGGTCAGGGTGAGGGCATGAGATCTGCATTGTTTAAGTTCCCTGGGTGATTCTGGTAGGTAATATTGCAGAAGCACAGTTCTGGAAATTTAGCTCTTGAATCCTGTGGAGAGCGGGGAGTGAATGAGACAGCCCAGGTCTCACCCACTCATCACCCAGGAGTGCTGAGGAATCAGTGACCCCAGATTAAGAGTTCTCCTGCAGGCAACTGCAGACACCCCAGTGTGGAGGCAGAAAGAGGTGGGTTTTTTTGTTTGTTTGTTTTTTTAAATAAGAGGGTGTCCTATTAAATGGGAACAGTGCTGGGTCTGGGGTGGAGACCAGCAATGAGGTCCAGGGACCAAATTGTGAAAGGTCACCCTTGTGGCCACGGGTGTCACTTAGAAAAAGCAGCACTGCTGTCCAGGTGTGGTCTCAGGGATGGGTCCCAGTTCCTCACCCTCGTGGTGTTGACTGGGACCTGGTGGAAGCAGAAGAGGGTGAGAAACTTCTAGAAAAGGGGGGGGGAGCTGGGGTTCAGTCTTCCAATCAGGCCTGTCCTCTAAAGCAGTGGTCCCCAATCTTTTTGGCACCAAGGACCGGTTTTATGGAAGGGGGGCGGGCAGGAGGCAGGAGCTCAGGTGAGGTGGGGGACGGGAGGCTGAGCTCAGAAGAACTCCACTTGCGCCAGGCTGCGGACAGGTAGCCGGGGCTGGGGACCACTGCTCTAAAGGTCCAAACAGATGTGAGCATCTGTTGCCCCACAGGGCGAGGGCTACAGGGCATCAGCTGGCTTCGCTCTTGAGAAAAGCCAGCTATTCCAGGAAAAGGACAGACCTGAGGGGGCAGCGCGCAGCACCATTTCCTGTGTTGGGTCGCAGGGCCAGACTTTGTCTCCCTGTCACCCATCTATGCCCAGCTGAATCCATGCTGATCCCGCCCCTGGGAACAGAGAATGAGGCTGAGCAGCGATCACAACCCCCTACAGGCCCGCGGTGGGAAAGCTGGCCTCCTCGGTGCAGTTCTGTCCCCCCTCAGCAGGAGGTGACGCCCCCCACTAACAGGTGCAGAAGGGGCAACAGGAGGGTCATCGACGGCAGCCCTGAGGCCTGGTTGATCTCACAGTGACAATTGCAGGTTCCTGGCTTGAGAGTTGCTTTGGGCGGCCTGGGGGAGTGAGGGCCAGCGCTGGGGGCCGGACAGTCCAGCCATTGGGGGCCCATAGGTTGGGGGGAGTCCGGTTCGGCCTTGACGCTGCCCTTGGGAAAGCGCCAGTAGTAGGCGCCCTTGAAGAAGTAGGTGTCACCTGTGGGGCGGGCGGAAACTCTGCAGGGATGGTCCAAGTTGCCATAAGCCCCGTCCCTCTTGAGGGTTCCCCGAAATCCCCCAGGATGACCTCAAGCCCCAACCCCAAGGGCCAGTAGCTTGCAGTCCTGGGGTCTCAGACCCTCCCCGCGGGCTCTCCTACCTGTGTTGCTGATGGTGACATCGTCGGGTGTGTGAGGCGCTCCCTCCCAGAGACTCAGGTCGCGCGGGTAGCCAGGGTCCGGCCGTGCCGCGGCCTCGTCGTACCGCCAGTAGCGCTGGCCCCGGACCAGGTAGGTCTTCCCGTTCAGCGGCCAAGAGAACACTGCGTCCACCTCCTCCCCCGGGGGCAGCCCCAGCTCGGCCAGCGGCCGCGCGGCGCCCTCTAGCTGCCGGTCCTGGAACACCCAGAACTCGGAGCCTGCAGGGAAGCGGCTTGTTGAGTAACTGCTCCGGTGCCCTTCCTGTACCTGCCGCCTGTGCCCCACTCACCGCTGAAGAGGAGGATTCGGCCATCTCGTTGCCGGGCGTAGGCAGCCTGGATGGTCTTCACCTGGGCAGGCAGCCCCTCCCAGAAGCGATGGAGCCGGGCAGGTCGGGGGGACACCAGCTGTCCTGAGGGTTGTAGGCGCCAGAACCAGGGGCCTGTGGCAGAAGAAGGGGTGGGTATGGGGCATGAGATGGCAAAAGGTCTTGTCCGCCCGAGTGTGTTGCTGGAATTTCGTGCTGGGCAAGAGGTTCATCTGGAAATCAAGGGTCCAGTGGTTCTAGAGTGACCGGCTGGCCCAGGACTTACCTTCTACCACCACTCCCACCCCCATCCTCATGCCGCCCCCCTCCCCCAGCTAAATACAAGCAGAAGTTTATTTAGAAAGTCACACAGATAGAAGAAGTGAATTCTGGAAGAAGCAAGCCAGCTTGGGCTCAGGAGGCAAGTTATAGAGGCAAAAAAAAGGGCCCTTGGAACTTAGGAGAAAGAAAGCAAAGCTTTGTCCTCCTGGGGAATGGGGAAGGTTCCGCGGGACTTCTGAGGGAGAGCAGGCACTGGGGAAAGAACAGGAGTGAGGAAAGGCAGGTGCAGGGTGCTCAACAGAGAGAGCCACCCCACCCCCGGATTTGAAAGTCCCTCATCCTGGGAAACCCCAGAGGCCCTGTGGGGTCATGCTAAGTGGGTAGGAAGCCAACTCTATGGGGCCAGGGAAGATCCGAAGTGACTCACCTTTAAAGAAGAAGGTTTCTCCACGGATGTTGGCTATGGCATCAAAATTGCCATCACATCGATCAGGGACAGGGAGGGAGGGTCTGAGGAGGAAAGGAGGGAAGGAGAAAGGGGTCAGGGCTCCTCTCTTCACTTCGCCTTGATGACAGTCCTGTGGGGCAGGGACTCTTACCATGTCCATCTCCCCGAAGAGGACACCAACCATGGGGAGCTCATACAAAGCTGGAGGGGGACTCACCTGTCCGAGGGCAGGACAGGGGGCAGGGGAGGAGGAGCCAGGGGTTTCCTTGTGGGCTCATCATGTGGGGTCTGGGGCGCTTTCCCTGTAAAGAGAGTCGGAGAGGTGTGGGCTGCCTGACCCCGCCACAGAGGCCGCGCAGCGAGAACCACTGGTCCCCCGACCCCCTGTACCGTAGAGCTGCTGCAGGCCTTCACGGTCATCCTGTGACAGGCGGTACTTGGTGGGATGGCCCACAGGGCCCTGGTAAAAGGGCCTCATGATAGAGTCAGGTGCAGAGGAGTGGCCTAGGCCCAGGGCATGGCCAAACTCATGAACAGCCACAGCAAACAGGTCAGTCCCCTCACCATCTGCGGAGGAAGGGAGAATGGGCTGGAGCTGTGGCAGCCAGGTAAGGGGCAGCAAGGAAGCCCTGGGAGCGGGGCCTGCTGGCAGACAGAAACAGCCAGGAGACCCTCTGGAGATGGCCGCAGCCTCCCTGAGTCATTCCTTCCTTCCTGTGTGAATTCACTTAATCAGCAAATATTTTTATTTGGCAGTGCTAGACACTGGGATACCAGGCTAAAGAGATCCAAAGAACAGGTTAGGGAACGTGCAGGAGGAGACAGTCTGGAGAGAGAAAGGGCAAGCTTAGAGTGACGCAGGCCCTGCCTACAGGAAGAGACGACTGCATACAAAAACCTGGGGGGAGGGGAAGCAGAAGCCCGAGGATGCATACAGCTCTCTAGAGGAAGCCCCAGCCCTTGGAGTTTCCTGCTCCCAGCTCCAGCCTGTGGTCAGAGGCCCCCCCCTCCCCCCCGCACGACCACTTCCACTCCCACCCACTGGGAATGTTGCTCAGTACCCTTGGCCTCTGTTCCCAAGACCTTCAGAGCCCCACTCGCACCCCATGGTCTTTCCTTCCTCCTCCCTCCTTCCATCTGCACCCCTGTAGTGCCCACATCCTCTCTATCTCTATTTTCCTCCCCCATCTCTCCTTCCCAAAGCTCCACCCCTCCCCACCTCCCTGGGGTCCTGGCCTCTCCTCCCCACCACTGCGGCCTTCATCCATCTCCTCAGAACCCAGTTTCAGCATGCACTCTCTGACCACAGTCTGCTGGCCTGGGCGGCCAGCCTCACTCTCAGCCTCTCTAAACACAGGCCTCTTCCTTGGGGACCTAGCCCAGGCGCCAGAAGCAAGCATCTTCACGCTCCCCGTTGCTGGGCAAATCCCAGCTCCTCATCCCCATGAGCTGCCTGCTGACTCCAGTTTAGCGGATGACAGGGCCAAAGGAGACAGAGACAGTGTGTGTGTGTGGGGGGGGGGGCGGGCAGCCCCCAGGAGGCATAGATTTCCCCAGACGTTGATCTATTTCATGGAAATCTCTAATTAGGGTCAGCACTGTTGAAAGTGGGTTGACGGGAAATGACCTGGTGTACTGAGAAGCAACTTCCTTTCAGCCACTAGATGAGAGTCTAAGAATGAAATGTGTATGTCTAAGAGGAGTAGCAAATGCTTGTCCTCATTAACTTCTCACAAAACCTCTACCTCCAGCCCCATTTTACATGCCAGGACACTGAGGTGCAGAGAGGTCAAGTTAAATGACGGAGCTGAAACTAAGGCTGAGTACTCTGACGGTGCTGTCCTGCTTTCGGCAGTGATTTCAGGTGGTCTTGGTCACACTCAAATGTACTGATGAATTCCCCTGTTGACTGTGGGTTTTCTCATTGCTCAGAGTCCTTTTTCTGAGAAACTGGAGGAAGTTTGGTGTCTTAATCAGGTAGATCTCTCCCCTCTCACCCCCACCGCCTTCCCTGCCTTGCTTCTCCTTTGGCCGCAACCCTTCCTTGTACCTTCTCACGCTCGCGGCTGCGGGAAATCTGGGGCCTAGCAGGAAGCTCCTTTGCTCTCTGCCCCTCAAGCTGTTGCCCAGGCCCAGCCCCCAACTCTTAGATAACAAAGGCATTTTCTATTCTATCAAGACAAGTCATCCTGGGGTGGGGGGAGAGTGGAGGGGAGAAAATGCAAACAACTGTAGTTGAACAACAATAAAGTAATTTAAAAAAAAAAAGACAGGTCATCCTATGTATTCTGTAACTTCCTGTGCACCCGGAACAGACAGCTTCCTCTCCCCCTCTGCTCACCTCCTGCCTCCTGCCCTGCTCTGTTCAAGGACCCTGCCTCACTCACCTTCTCTAGGAAAAGAAAAATGTCCCATCCATCGGTCCATTTCTGCCTCCGTCCATGTGGCCACCCATCCATCCTCAAACTCTTTCTACTAACTCACCCAGCATCCCTGGGTGTTCAAGAGTCCCTCATCCTGAAATACTCCCCGGACCTGTCTGCCCCCCATCCACGCCCCTCCCCTTCCCCAGCAAATTATTTGGTCAGTGGTCTAAATTCAGTCCACTTCCTCCGCTCCTCTCACCACAATCCCGCTACGGTCTGGATCGCTCCCCATCCACCACGCCTTCGGGCACTAAGGTCACTTCATCCCCAGATGACCAAATCCAAGCCCATGTCACTCCCCGGCCCGGTCTGCCATGTCGCCGCACTGCCGCCTCTGCTCTTGATCTTGATCACGTTTCAGCCTGTTCTTTATTTCTTTGATTCCTCTTCCCCTGACACTCTCGCCTTCACTGTGGGGCTCTCCAGAGCTCTGTACTTGACTTTCACTTTCCACACTCTCCTCCTTACCCCAGTACCTCTTACTCTTAAAGCTGCCACCAGGCCCAGCTCTGACAGCAGCTGGCAATGAATGGAGCTCCGCCCTGTGCCAGGCCCTGTGCAGAGAGCTGGAGGCGAATTACTCTCTGAATCTGCAAGTCCACACTACCAGCAAGGGCCATTATTATCCCAGTTTCTCAGATGCCAAAACTGAGCACACTGAAGTCAAGTAACTTACACACATAGCCAGCAGAGGATCCCAGCCTTGAGTTCCACTTGAGTTCAGGTTTGTGTGTGTGTGTGTGTTTTAAAGATTTTATTTATCTTTAGAGAGAGGGGAAGGAAGGGAGAAAGAGAGGGAGAGAACCATCAATGTGTGAGAGATACATCAATCTGTTGCCTCTCGCACACCCCCAACTGGGGACCTGGCCCCCAACCCAGGCTTGTGCCCTGACTGAGAATCAAACCTGCGACCTTTTAGTTCGCAGGCCAGCCAGGGCTAAGGTCATGTTCTTAAATGCTGTGTTACGCAGTCTCACTATTGTGGATGCTAGCTGCACCTTGCCCAAATCTTCTCTGAGCCTGTGTGCCTGTCCTCTCTGGTTGTCCCCGTCCCCAGAAAATGGCCAGCAGGTGGCAGCCAATGGCTGATTTGGGACTAGGAGAGCTGGGCACCTCACCTCTGGCCAACCCTATGGCATCATTTGTGCTCCAGACCTTCTGGTGGGGTCAGGCTCCTCTGGAGCTGAGACCACACCCTTGCTCAGCTCCTTTCCCTAGCCTCTCTCTGGTTCCCTTTCCCTTGAGAATGTGCCCCTGAGAAACTGCTTGCATAAGAATTTCTATCTTGAGTTTCGCTTCTGGGGAACCTAACCTAAGACAAAGGAATCCAAGCTCTAGAACAACACACTGAGCCACTGAGGCACCAGCTGCACTGATTGGCCATAAACGCGGTGAACACGCCCCCGCCAGAACTCACTTCTACCTTCGCCAGCCTGGTCCTCCACCTCCCACATGTCCCGTCTGCACTAGCAGGACTTTGTCCTCCAGGGCCCAGCACCCCGCCCTCCTATACCCTTTTCCCTCAGGATCCAATCAGACCCCAATCTTGCTCATCCTGACTGAACTTCCCTCAGAGTTACCCACTGCCCTGTGCACCACTTCCCATCATCCCCCCGCCATCTCTCACCTTGACCCTGTAGCAACCCCCTGCCTCCCTGCCCCTATCTTGCCCTGCACTGTGGCCAGTGGTCTTTCTAGAAGGCATAAACCTACCACACCTATTGCCTTCAGAATCCTACAATCCAGACTCTTCCCCATGCTCTCCAAGGCCCTTTGTGGTACGATACCTCCTACCCATCCTCTACGGTTTCCCTCCCAACGCTGGATTTTTGGCCTTCCAGCCACAATGTCCCAGGCCATGTCTCACCCCAGTGCTCCCATCCCTGACCACTCCTGACTACTCTGGACTCAAGTAGCTCCCTGGTCGGCCCTTTCACATTGTACCCCGGAGAGTGTGGTTTTGTGCGTTAGCCAGCACTCAGGGCGTGTGTGTAATGAACAAAGTCACTGCTTCCAGGAAGCCCAGACCCGCCTTTCCTCTGAGCACCCACAGGCTCGAGGACTTCCCTGCGGTTCTCGTCATGACGTGTGGCAACTGCCAGTAATTTAATTTCTCTTCTGACTCAGCTGCTGGACTCTTTCTTCACCCCAAGATTTTGTTTATGTTTAGAAAGAGGGGAAGGGAGGGAGAAAGAGAGGGAGAGAAACATCGATGTGAGAGAGGAACATCGATCAGTTGCCTCGCGTACATGTGCCCAGACCAGGGACCAAACCCGAAACCCAGGCATGTGTCCTGACCAGGAATCGAACTGGCGACCTTTCACTTTGTGAGAGGATGCCCCGCTGAACCACACCGGTCAGGGCTGTTTGTGCCTCTTTAAGTCCTCAGCCCCAGCTCGGAGCTAAGTCCCTACAGGCCTCTGTGATGGGTGATTTTTTATGTTAACTTGGCCAGACTATGGTGCCCAGTTGCCCGGTCAAACACCAGCCTAGATGTTGCTTTGGAGGTTATTCTGTAGGTGTGATTAACATCTACAATCAGTTGATTGTTAAGTAAAGCAGATTACTCTCCCAACCGGGGGTGAGTCTCATCTACTCAGTTGAAAGGCTTAATCACAAAAAAGATTTCCCAGAGAAAGAATTCTGCTCCCAGACTGCAACATAGAAGGCCTGCCTGGGTTTCCAGCCAGCTGGCTTGCCCTATAAATTTTGGACTCAAGATTGCAACATCGGTTCTCACCTGAACTTCCAGCCTGTGGGCCTGCCTTACAGACTTTAGACTTGCCAGTCCCACAATTCTGTGAGCCAATTCCTTAAAATAAATTACTTCATATAGACACACACACACCCATACACACACACACACAGACACACACACATCCTATTGGTTCTGTTTCTCTGGAGAAACCCAACTGATATAGCCCCCATGAAGAAAGGTAATTTAAACCTAATTCTTAAGGACAGACAGACCTGGGAAGAGAACCTCTCAGAAAAAGGAATATTGTACCTTTTGACCCAAAAGTCCAGATTTCCTCATCGTCGAAGTGAGTGTCCCCAGAGATGGAATGCTCCCCGGGGAAGAAGGCGTGGGCTAGGGTTCCCCCCTGCCCATCGAAGGGGTAACTGTCCTGGTGGTAGGCCCGGGCAAAGTCGATGAGGATGTCAGGCTCTGCTGGGCTCTGAGAACCCACCTCCTGGAATTTGAGGCCTGACTCAACACCCCAGGTGGTCAAGGCATGGTGCATGAGACTCCTCACGGTCTGCTGGCTCAGTGCAGAGCTCTGGGGGAAGGATTGTATCCTGGGGAAAGAGAAGTGGGGAATAAGGATGGCCAGGGAGACAGAGGCTAAGGCCCAGCAGGCAGGCCCAGGGGGGGGTGGGCAGCAAGACCTACCTCCATGTCAGAGTTCGCTTCTTCCAAACACTGCCACTCAGAGCATAGCGGCGGCGGCGCCTGACCAGCCCCGCTGCCCCCAGCACGTCGGGCAGGGAGCAGCGGGGCTTATGCATGGTGGCCACTGTCACTGGGTCTGTAGGAAAGGTTGGGGTGCAGGATCAGCAGGACACCCTGCCCTAATCATGGTACCAGCTAATTTCCTACACAGAGAAACTGAAGTTAAGAGAGGTTAAGAAACTTGCCCCACTTGGATTTGAATCCAGGCAGTCTGATTCTGGAAGCCAGTCATGCCCAATGATGACACTGTGTTTCTGGGCAGTGTCACCCTCTGCACCTGGCCCTGGAGGGACTGGCTGCCTCCAGGTGGTGCTCAGAGCCTCAGACAGGGACCTTGGGGTCCTGCTTCCCTGAGCCCTGGCAGTTGGACTCAAGAAAGGAGACCTGGGGTGCAGTGAAAACTCCTTCCTTTGAAGCTAGAAACCCCTGGGAGGTTAGGTTACCCGCATCCTACACCATAGCTCCCAAGACCCCATCACATCTAGATAAAGTCTGAAGCGCTCATGCCAGCTGGGTCTCTGGTTTCCTGTGGCTAGCCACTCCCTTCTGGATTAGAAATGCCTGGAATCCCCTTTTCCAGCTGGGCTCAATTCACAGAAGTCTCTTCATTTTCAAAGGAACATCAAACCTCACCTCGTTGGTTGAGGTCACAAAGTAGAATGGAGCACAGGTAGATGCCAAACACTGCTGGGCAGGGGACATGGCAGAGAAAGACCCTGCCTTCCCTCATGGCTAGCCAGGATCCCACCAGTTCTCTCTTCTTCCCCATTCAACCCAACAGAGGAGTCTCTCAGCTCTACCTCCAAACTGCACACCCCTGGAATCGACCACTTCTTGTCACACCTTCCGCCCTAGTCCAGGCCATCATCATCATCATCTTTTGCCTGGACACTGCAATACCTCCTTCCTGGCCGTTTTGTTCCCCACCCCCCATTCTCCATCAGCAAACAGAGGAAATGTAAAACTGCAAAACTGACCAAGTTGCCTCCTTCCTTCAAACCCACCCATGGTTTTTTACTGTGCTTTGGAATCAAACTCAAACACCTTTCAAGCCTCCTCTCCCCAATCAGGCATTTGCTTAGCTCTTCAGCCCTCTCTCATCACAGGTGCACAGCCTGTGCCTGCCACAGGGCCTTTGCACTGGCCTGGTACACTCTTCTTCCACATCTTCCCATGTCTGGCTCCTCCTCTTGTGTCCTCTGAGTTCTTGGTGGTATAGAAGCTCCTCTTGACTCATATGACAGCACTCAGAGGACCCTGATCTGACTAGAACAGCCCCCCAATACCATTAACACTTTATCTTCATCCAAACACCACTATCTGCCCTGGCCGGGTGGCTCAGTTGGTTGTTGGAACATCATCTTGAACACCAAAAGGTTGTGGGCTCAATCCCCGATCCGGGCACGTACCTAGTTGTGTTTTGATCCCCGGTCAGGGAGTGTACAGGAGGCAATCAATCGATATTTCTCTCACACATCGATGTTTCTCATTCTCTTTCCCCCTTCTCTCTCTTTTTTTTTTTTTTTAAGATTTTATTTATTTATTCTTAGAGAAAGGGGAAGGGAGGGAGAAAGAGAGGGAGAGAAACAGCAATGTATGGTTGCCTCTCACATGGCCCTCACTGGGGACCTGGCCCGCAACCCAGGCATGTGCCCTGACTGGGAATTGAACCCGGACCCCTTGGTTCCCAGCCCGCGCTCAATCACTGAGCTACACCAGCCAGGGCCCTTCTCTCTCTTTAAAAATCAGTAAACATATCCTTGGGGTGAGGATTTAAAAAAAAAATTTAATTACTATCTGAAACTATCTCGCATATTTCTGTTCCTGATCTCTAGAATGTATCTGTCTCTCCCTAGAATGTCAGCTCCATGAGAGCAGGGACCTTATCTGCTTTGCTCACTGCCGCACCAGCGGAGGTTGAATTGGCCTCTCTTGTAAGAGATTCTCGACAAATATTTATTGAAAGAGGAATGCTTGAGAACCTCTTGGGTTATAAACTGAGATCAGCATTTTCATAGCTCCCATGATTCAGGTGCATGCTAAGGTTTAAGAACAGCTGGATGATGGTCAAGCTGGGTGCAGAGGCAGGGCTGGGGGCCACCTACCCAGGACGCCAGTCTCAGGCAGCCCTGCAAACCTCTGCATCACCTTGATGGCATCCCGAAGCTTTGCAGGGTTCTGCAGCTGGGCCTGGGCTGGGTGGGGTGGAGGCAGGTAGCCGTAGCGTGTCAGCCAGTCCTGGACCGTAGAAGTGAACAGGTGAGTCAGGGAGGGCAGAGAGGAATGGGATCCTGCCTTCCCACGCCGTCCTGGAAGCCTCACCTCTCACCAGTTGGGAACCCAGGGCTTCCAGCCCCAGGTGCCCGCCTGCTCTCCTCTCAAGGTCCTGGCCTTCCATCCCTGGGTTTGCCAATCTTTATCTAGTCCTCACACCTCCACCCTAGTCCCATTCCAGATCTTTAAATCCAGGCCCCAAACCTGACGAATCCAAGAATCCTGGTCCCCTGACCCCATCCCCAGTCAGTCATTCTTTGGACATTTGAATCAGCCCTCGCCTAGGTGTCCCACACCGGCTTCCCTCTCCCCGCCGCTCTGCACATCCCAGGAGCCTGGAGACCCAGCACTCACCACGCCCAGGCTCACGTCCTGCGCCGCGGGCTGCGGGGCGAGCACCGGCAGCGGCAGCAGCTGGAGCAGCAGCGCCAAGAGCCGGAGCATGGCTCGCTCCTGCCTGGGCAGCTGTGGGGCTCGAGGGGGCCTGACTAGAGCCGCCCTGGGGACCTGGGGGAGGAGCCCGGAGAAGCTAGGGTGGGGACACCCGGTGCGGGACGGGCGGGGAGGGCAGGGAGGCTGGGGGCGAAGGCCCTGGGGAGCACGGAGCAGCGGTGCGTGGTATCCGGCGGAGGGTCCCGGGGGGCGGGGATCTCCGGAGGGTCGAGAGAACGCGGGAGGGCGGCCGTCCGTATTCCGGGTCCTCTGCGACAGCCTCCCGCGGTCCCGGGCCGGCCCCGTCCCGGAGCTCCCGATACGCAGCGACGGCCCGGCCCGATGGCTCCGCCTGCGGGTGTCCAGCGAGAAGGTGCGAGCGGGCCAGGCGGCGGCCGCGTCCTGGTCCGGACCCAGTGACCCTCCTGCGAGCTCGGGGCGGGGCCGGGCCGGGGCGGCGGCGAAGAGCCCCAGCCACCTTCGCAAGTTTCTCTTCCCAGATCCCAGCTCCGGTGCGGCCCCGGAGGCAGGTTCGATTCCGCTTTCTCAGGCTGCGCAGCCCCGCGGGGGGAGGCGCGGCTCGGAGCCTGGCCGCGGCCCGGGCGGCCGGCCCCGGAGACCCCTCGCAGGGCGGCTGGCGACGCGCGGGGATGCTCCGGATCCGGCAGCCGCCCGCTTCCCGGTCCCTGTGCTCCCCCCCAGCCCCTCGGGCTGCGCGGCTCGCGGCCTCCGCGCACTGCGTGTGGTCCCGGCATCTCTGGATCCCAGATCCGGGGCTGCCCGGGACCGTGCCGCTTCCCCGCAGGCACGAGACTTTTATAACCTAGTAACAGCCACGACGGAACTCGAGCGCCTGCTCCTTGCCCGGAGGCAGAGATTTAGGGGCTGCCCGCCTTGCTTCGCCCGCAGGGCAAAGGGTGGGAGGCTGGAGACGTAACAGGGGAAATCAGAGGCGGGCCTCCTGGAGAGTGACCGGTGTGAGTGGTACCGGGCTGTCTCTGCAGGACAGCCAGGGGACCCCAGGTGTTTTAGACAAAATAAAAAGTAAGCAGGATAGCGAGCTAGAGATGCAAACTAAAACACCTGAGATCATGCATTAGTCCTCTGGGCTGCCATAACACACTACCACAGACTGGGTGACATACATGACAGAAATGATTTCCTCACAGTTCTGGAAGCTGGAAAGTCCAAGATCCAGGAGCATGCAAAGTTGGACTCTCCTGCCATTTCGAGACCTCGCTCTCAGCTTGCAGGTGGCTGCCTTCTCCTGGTGTCTTCACATGGCATTTCCTTTGCGCCCATGCAGCTCAGGTGCCTCTGCGTGCCCACACGTTCTCTTCTTTCAAAGACACTAGTTAATCCCCGAAGGGTGTGGCTCAGTGGGTTCAGCGCTAGCCTGAGAACAGAAGGGTGGCCGGTTAGGGGTAAAGGCACATGCCTGGGTGTCCAGTTGGGGACAGGCGAGAGGCAGCCAATCCTTGTGATCTTTCCCTCCCTCCCTTCCCCTCTCTCTAAAAAATAAATAAAGGACACCGGTCAAGATTTTTTTTTTTTTTTTTTTTTAGATTTTATTTATTTATTTTAGAGGGAGGGGAAGGGAGGGAGGCAGAGAGGGAGAGAAACAGCAATGTATGGTTGCCTCTCACATGGCCCTCACGGGGACCTGGCCTGCAACCCAGGCATGTGCCCTGACTGGCAATCGAACCGGGACTCTCTGGTTCCCAGCCCGCGCTCAATCCACTGAGCTATACCAGCCAGGGCCGGTCAAGATTTTTTTAAAAAGAAGACACCGGTCAGATCAGGACCCACCTAAACAGCCTCATTTTGCCTAATTGCCTCTGCGAAGGCCCTGTCCTCAGCTGCAGTCATCCTGAGGTCTGGGGCCGGGCGCAGAATTCAGCCTGTTACAGATCCGACACTCCCGTGTGTTTCCCCTCTCCTTTCTCACTATCGTCACACTTAGAACACTTATGACTTCAGATGTGTGGGGTTTCTTCCCACACCAAGTAATTCTCTGTGACACCAGCTGGGTGTCCTACAATTCATTTCTGACACTAACCAGAGTTAGCACAGACCTGACAAGGTAAGGGCTTGGTCCCAGAAGACCACCCAACTTCCGACGCCAATCGCAGATAGTGGGTCCCAGGGCACCCACCACTTCTGCTGACTTGACTACAAATCGTAGGTTCCCGTGACACCCATTATTTGCTAGAACAGCTCATAAAACTCTGAGAAATATAAAAAATGATACAGGTAAACAGCCAGGTATACCAGGTAGAGTCCGGAAGGGCCCGAAGCAGGCGCTTCTTCCATGTAGAGTTGGGGCTCACCACCTCCCAACGTGTAAGTGTGTTCAGCAACCCTGAAGCTCTCTGAACCCCATACTTTTGGGATTTTTGTGGTGGCTCATCACAGAGGCATAACCAATTCATCCGTAACTCAACCGGCAGCCCCTCTCCCATCCCTACAGCATGGGTCGTGGGGCTGAAGGTTCTGGGATGCTCATCACGGTCTTTTGGGTGACGGGGCCCATCCAGGAGGTATCAAGAGTCTGCTCTGAGTCACCTCATTAGAACAAAAGGCTCTCCTCTATCAACCAAAAAATTCCAAGGGATTTAGGAGCACTGTGTCAGGAACTGGGGATAGAGACCAAATATTAGAACAAAAGATGCTCTTAGTGTTCTTAGCACTCAGGGAATTACAGGGGTTTCCGGAGCCCTGTGCCGGGAACCAGAGGCAGAGACCAATACACATATTTTCTACTACTTCACAGCCCAGCCCCTGGCCTCTGACCGCAGAACACTTACAGCAAAATGATAGACGACTCAAAAGGTACTGGCACATTACTAGAACCCCACACACTCGTATTCATTTCGGTCCATCATCATATCATGTGAAAATGCGGCCAGAATGAGGCCACTCAGGTTTGCGGACTTTCACTCAATCTTCTCAGGTTCCAAAAGTAGAAGTGGTCTCAGCAATCATGGGTGCGCCTTACCAGGTATCTGACATAATTGTACTAAGAGACAATATCATCTTTTGCTCTGAGCCTCTCTCGAGGTGTTAATGTAATTTTGGACTTCCCTCTTACATAAGACATTTATTCATAACTTTTTCCTTAGCTGCTATTCCTCCTCTCCGTTTACATCCAAACTCTTACAACATTGGAAGAGGCGTTAGGTTTGGCCGTTGCACTGCTGGTCTAGATCGCAGGCAGCAACAGCAACCTAGCAAGTGCCTCCCCCTCAGTCCAGTCCTGTTCACGTAAGGTTACACAGATGCAGACCCTGTGGGCTGTTACCACCAGGCATACAGCCACAGTCACTGTTACCACCAATTTTGGCAGATGTGGTGAAGGCGTGTCCTGCTCCATCAGGCCCTTAGGAATACTGACATAAGGGTTTAAAATACAGGGTCCAGCACAAATAACATGCCTTTTTATTATAAAATCTTTTTTTAAAGATTTTTATGCATTAATTTTTAGAGAGGTGAAGGGAGGAAAGAGAGGGAGAAAAATATCAATGTGTGGTTGCCTCTTGTGCGCCCCCTGCTGGGGACCTGGCCTGCAACCCAGGCATGTGCCCTACACTGGGAATCCAACTGGTGACCCTTTGGTTCTCAGGCTGGCATTCAATCCACTGAGCCACACCAGCCAGGGCTATAAAATCTTTTATTACAAAATCATAAGCATGTCATTCTGTAACAACAATATCACACTCAAGCACACCATAGGACATTTTAGGTGAAATGTTCAAATTAAAACTATAAATTATTACACTCATATTATTACCCTACCAACCACACCCAAGCAGGCGTTACTTCTGCTGGATGCTGTATGTTACAACCTCTTATTTAGGAATCATTGCTGTTTCAGGCACTTGCATTTGCAGCCTTGGTTATATGACCACTGAATCACGTATGAAAAAAATTAAGGCAATGCAGGAAAAAAAGAAAGAAAAATATTGAGTCATTATACCAGCATCCTTTCCCTTTTGGAAGAACTGCAGTGTCCAACCGGCATAATTCTCCACTCCCTTTTCTCCAGATCCACCAGAAAAACAGAGAAATCTATCTAGTGGGGAAAATCTTTAAGCCCCACTCATGTTTGTGTTGAGTGCGAGCACACACTCATGAAGGTGTATAAACCAGCTCTTCAAGACTTTATCTCCTTTTGTTTTACACAACCAATGTTTTCCTTGCCCATTCCAATTCTCTGTCAAATAAAACTCTGAGAAGGACATCTCTCTGCACATTATTGGACATAATGGGCTATAAAGTGTGGTCCTTGGCCTGAAGAAATGATTGGCCATAATAATTGGTGCGCTATCTTCTTTATGTTTTGTTTTGTTTTTTAATAGCACCTGAACATTTGCATCTACCCCGGGGTAAGCAAAGCCCAGTCCAGAGTCAGTGTCTGTTCTCATCCAAAACCCATTTCTAACCCCTGAGGAGACCGTGACTAGTCTGACTCACCAGCTGTGATCAAGGCCTTCCCCCCAGGGAATTGCCATGTAACCACCTGCAGTCTTCACGCACACTTATGTTATGGGCCCAGGTGGCCACCTCAAGTGAGCACACAGAGATGTCTGCTTATTGATTCTAATCACCTTCATGGAAAGGGATTCTTCAATGGGCGTCAACATGTCCTACTTTATTCACCCCTCCAGAGGGAGAGAAACAGCAATGTATGGTTGCCTCTCACATGGCCCTCACTGGGGACCTGGCCCGCAACCCAGGCATGTGCCCTGACTGGGAATCGAACTGGGACCCTCTGGTTCCCAGCCCGTGCTCAATCCACTGAGCTACACCAGCCAGGGCTACATGCCTGTTTTATAAGACTAGGTAGGAAAATGTTCCCCAGTGAGGTGCAATGTCCAACCCCCTAACACAATCAGGTGGAAGATTGGTGACCACTTCACATAAATCCTGCTAAAATGTATTAGCTCTACTAACTCTAACCTGAATTCCACCAACCCTCACATTTGTAACTGTAGCCCCTATTAGGACTTCTTGATTTACACATCTTGATTTACAATACTAGGTGGGGGAAGTGTTCCCCAGTAGAACATAATATCCATCACCATAAAACATTAGATAAAGGAGACACAACTTCTTTTTTAAAAATATTTCAGGGGGAGGGGAAGGGAGGGAAGAAAATGCAGACAACTGGAATTGAACAACAATAAAGTAATTTTAAAAATTAATAAAAATTAGACATGAAAAAAAATTTTTTAATGATTTATTGGTTCCAGCCATGTGAAAAGCGAGCAGTTACTAGGCATTTATGTGACTTGTCCATCCAAAATCATGAAAACAAACTAACCTTTATCTCCTTGCCTCCACCTTCTCCTGAGTCAAAGGGATTGATCCTATTTCTCTCGCACACTTTGGAGCCCCTGCCAAGGAAATAAAAAGTTTGTCTTCAGGACAACCAATAAAACACACTTGGGGCCCTGGCTGGTGTAGCTCAGTGAATTGAGCACAGGCTGAGAACCAAAGTATTGCAGGTTCGATTCCCAGTCAGGGCACATGCCTGGGTTGCAGGCCAGGTCCCCAGCGGGGGCCACGTGAGAGGCAACCACACACTGGCGTTTCTCTCCCTCTTTCTCCCTCCCTTCCCTTCTGTCTAAAAATAAATAAGTAAAATATTTTAAATAAATAAATAAATAAATAAAACACACTTGGCATCCACCCACAAGCCCATTGGGGTGAAAAGGAAATGGCAGCTCTCTTGGGTGTGGTGCCGCCGAAAGAGTCAGATCTAAGGAGAAAGGAAAGATGATACGAAAATAAAGGGGGTGGGTGGAATAAAGAAAAAGAGAGAGTGGGGAAATTTTTTTATTTATTTATTTTTAGAGAGAGGGGAGAGGAGGGAGAAAAGAGGGAGAGAAACATCAATGTGTGGTTGCCCCTCACGTGCCCCCTACTAGGGACCTCGCCTGCAACAGAGGCATGTACCCTGACTGGGAACTCAGACCAACAAAGCTTTAGTTCACCAGCCAGCACACAGTCCACTGAGCCACACCAGCAGGGCGAGACATAACTTCTTTACAGAAAGCCTGTTTAAATATTCCAACTTTTATAATCTTATCGACTCATATTTTTATGTTCTGTCAATCTAATTGTAGCTCCAGTCAGGGCTTCACCAATAGGTTTTGGTACCATAGGGCATGGGGCTCCCGAATGAAGGAGCCCTGAGAACTTTTCTTCTTCATTACCTGACCATTTTACCCACTCTTATGCAAAAGGCTTTGGATTGGAGAGGATTCTGGGAAGATGGTGAAGTAGAAAGCACCAGGAATCTGTCTCCCCACATGGAGAATTACACTGGCGGAATCTATCTGATGGAACTCATCAGATAACAGACAAAGACAAATGCATAATAACGTTGGGAACTGCCCTGCCTGGTTTCAGAAGCTGTAACCCCCGCCCCCACCATGGCTAAGGCTGAGTGAGAGATCTTGGGACCCTAAGCCACTGAGACAAAGCTTATCTCTCTGGAAGGGGCTCCACCTCTGACCCCTTTACTTCACCCTGCTTGGCCCGGAGTGGATGACTGGTTAGTCAATGATGGGTAAGCTTTCTCAAGGGAGGGACGACCTAAGAAAGGCATGGTCACGAAGGGGCCATCAGGGAAGGACTTGGGGGGCTATAGGAAAAAGGGGTGATGGACCCTCGTCCTTCGGCTTTGACATAGCTTGAGTCCTCATTCTGTCTACAAGAAATCTCCTAATTCTTGGCTTCCTTACTTCCCCTGCCTGACTTAAGCCTGAAACAACGCTGGAGGGCGGTGCAACCCTGTGCTGGAAAGGGCGGGTTTCCAGGGGTGATCAGGCCTAAGAAAGAATGCATAAAATCCTGTGAAACCTGCTTTGCTAAGAATGTCCTCAATTTTCTGATAAGGGTCCAAGTATGAAATGAGTTTGTTTTCCAAAGTTTTTTGCTCTGTAGCTAACTAACCCTGACTCAGAGTAAGCCTTCATAGTTCTATCTATTGTTTGATCCTTACTGCCTGACAATGATTGATGAGCTTTACCTGTATTCCTGTGCAAATTAAACCCAATAAAAACCCATTGAGGAAAAGGCTCCTGGCCCTTCTCCTTAGAGAGTTTGGCCACCTTTCCTCCCTAAGCAGATCATGTCTCGGTAGACTTATTCTCATCCATGGCAGATGGGGGGGGCTCTGTGGGAAAAGCTCCCCCACACTACCTAACACAGAAACAAACACAGGGAGGCCACTAAATTGAGGAGGAAAAGAAATATGGCCCAAATGAAAGAACAGAACAAACCCCCAGAAAAAGAACTAAATGAAATGGAGATAGCCAATCTATCAGATGCAGAGTTCAAAAGACTGGTGATCAGGATACTCAGAGAACTCATTGAGTGTGGCCACAAAATAAAGGAAGAAATGAAGGATAACTAAGTGAAATAAAGATAAATGTACAGGGAACCAACAGTGATGGGAAGGAAGCCAGGATTCATATCAATGATTTGGAACAAAAGGAAGAAATAAACATTCAACCAGAACAGAAAGAAGGAATAAGAATTTAAAAAGGAAGAAGAAAGAAGGAGGAGGAGGAGGGGGAGGAGAAGAAAGAAGAAAAGGAAGAAGAAGAAAAAGGAAGAAGAAGAAGAAGAACAACAACAACAACAACAACAAAAGGCTTAGGAACATCTGGGACAACTTAAACATTCCAACATCCACATCATATGGGTTCCAGAAGGAGAAAAGGAAGAGCAAGAAAGTTTATTTGAAAAAATAATGAAGGAAAACTTCCCTAATCTGGTAAAGGAAATAGACTTCCAGGAAGTCCAGGAAGCTCAGAGTCCCAAACAAGTTGGATCCAAGGAGCGAAACACCAAGACACATCATAACTAAATGATGCAAGGTTAAAAATAAGGAGAGAATCTTAGAAGCTGCAAGAGAAAAGAAGACAATTACCTACAAAGGAGTTCCCATAAGACTGTCAGCTGATTTCTCTGAAGAAACCTTGTAGGCAAGAAGGGACTGGCAAGAAGTACTCAAAGTCATGAAAAGCAAGGACCTACAGCCTAGATTACTCTATCCAGGAAAGCTATCATTTAGAATGGAAGGGCAGATAAAGTGCTTTCCAGATAAGGTCAAGCTGAAGGAGTTCATCATCACCAAGCCCTTATTATGTGAAATTTAAAAGGGACTTATCTAAGAAAAAGAAGATCAAAACTATGAACATTAAAATGAGAACAAACTCACAACTATCAATAACTGAACCTTAAAAAAATTCAAAAACAAGAACTAAGCAAATAACTAGAACAGGAACAGAATCATAGAATGGAGATCAGTTGGAGGATTATCAGCGGGGAGAGGAAAGGAGGAGAATGGAGGACAGAAGGGTGCAGGGAATAAGAAGCATAAATGGTAGGTATAAAATAGACAGGGATGTTAAGAATAGTATAGGAAATGGAGAAGCCAAAGAACTTATATGTATGACCCATGGACATGAACTAAAAGGTGACTGCTGGAGGAAACAGGGTACCAGGTAGAGGGGGGAAAGGGGGAAAAATTGGGACAATTGTAATAGCATACATAATCAATAAAATAAAAAAGAAAAGAAAGTACAGGGACAATTTTAGATTAGAAGTGATTAAAGAGAAATACGCTATGCAACATGTAATTCTCAATGGGATCCTGGATCAAAAAAACATCATTTAAAAAGGGCATTACTGTAATAAACAGTAATAAAAGATTATTGTATCCATCATATTTTATCACTGTTCAATTTATCACATGTGATAATGGTATGTGCTTATGTAGAAAAATACTTGTATCCTCAGGAGGTGCTGGGTAAGAAGCCGAAGTAGCCTATGATTTAGCAAAATGTGCGCTGGTGTGTACAGCGTAACAGAGAAAGAAATCAAATGTGGCAAAATGTCACAATTGTGAGCCTATAGAGAGGCTATTCATTTATATTATCCCTACAATTTTTCTTTCTTTTTTAAAAAGGTTTTATTTATTTACTCTTAGAGAGGGGAAGGAGAAAGAGAGGGAGAGAAACATCAATGTGTGGTTGCCTCTCACGCACCCCCAATGGGGACCAGGCCCACACCCCAGGCATGTGCCCTGACTGGGAATCGAACGAACGATCCTTTAGTTCCCAGGCCAGCACTCAATCCACTGAGGCACACCAGCCGAGGATATTCCTGCAACTTTTCTTTACATTTGAAATTTTTCAAACCTATGCATTCCACTGATACATATAACATAGATGTATCTCAGAAGCATTATGCTATGTTTACCAAAGAAGCTGGGCACAAAAACCGCATACTATGTATGACACCATTTAGAGAAAGCACTGTGGTAAAGATAAGATGATAGTAACAGAAAGCAGCTCAGTGATTGCCAGAGGCGAGGGGGCGGGGGGCGAGAAACTGACCGCAGAGATAGAACTTCTATAGTGATGCGAGTATCTCCTTGAGGAAGTTGCAGTGGCACTGATTCCATTCCGCCCACTCCTGTTCCTGACTCACCACTGTTCCTCTCACAGAGGCACAGTGAGTCAGGAAGCCACACAGCAGCTGTGGCTTTTAAAGACACTAGAAAGACACCCATGGAACTGGAGGTGGCGAGTCACCGAATTACTCTCACCAGCTGCAATGTAAAAATCTTTGGAGAAGGTGTGTGCTGATTTGATCAGAGGCCCAAAGGAAAAGAATCTCAAAGGGAAAGGACTAGTTGGGATGCCAGCAAGACTGAGAATCACTACAAGAAAAACTCCCTTTGGGGAAGGTTCTAAGTCTTGGGATCGTTTTCAGATGAGGAGCCATGAGTGACCCATTGATTGGCGCAGCCCTTCTGATATTGGGGAGCAGGTTATTTCCACCAGTACTGAGCCAGGAGTCGAAGTTATAGTCACCATTGCAGATGTTTAAATCAATCTTTTTCATAAATTGAATATCAGTTGCTTTAAAAAAAAAAATGTGTTCTATACCCTGATAGTGGTGGCAGGTAGGCTACTGCATACTTCTCAAAACTCACCAAATGACACACTTAAAACTGATGAACTTTATTATATAAAAATTATTCCCTGTAGTGGGTTGAATTGTGTCTCCAAAAAAGTTAAATCCAAGCCCTGACTTCCAGTCCCTGAGAAAGTGACATTATTTAAAAATAGGGTCTTTGCATACATAAGTTAAAGGTCTCGAGATGCCGTCACCCTGCACGTAGGATGGGACCTAAATGTAATCACTCGTCTACTCAGAAGAGAACGCGGAGAACAAACAGTATGAGACCAAGGGACATGGAGAAGACCCAGAGGGAGGCCTTGTGAAAACGGAGGCAGAGATGGGAGTGATGTGTCTGCAAACCGAGGAATGCCAGGGACCAGAAGTGGGGGCAGAGGCATGGAATAGATTTCATCCCAGGAGCATCTACAAGGAACCAACCCTGCCCACACCTTGATTTTGGACTTCTGACCTCCAAACTGTGACACAACCAATGTTTTGTTGCTTAGTAATCTGGTATAGGAGCTCTAGAAAACAAGTACCTCAATAAAGCTGATTTTTTTAAGTTGGGAAAAAACTTGGAAACCTCAGGTTAAATGGATAAAGCAAGCTGCAGAACAATGCATTCAGTGTGAAATTTTTATTTTATTTTATTATTTTTTTTATCCTCACCTGAGGACATTTTTCCATTGCTTTTTAGAGCGAGAGGAAGGGAGAGAGGGTTTAGAGAGAGGGGAAGGGAGGGAGAATGAGAAGGAGAGAAACATGGATGCAAGAGAGAAACATCAATTGGTTACTTTTTTGTACCCTCCAAACACATCCCAGCCAGGGACCAAACCCCAGTTGTGCTTTGACTGAGAATCAAACCAGAGACTTTTCGGTTTGCGGGACCATGCCCAACCAATTGAGCCACATCAGCCAGGGCTCATTATGAAATATTTTATATAAAACTTTTAAATGCTTCCAACAATACAACTTCTGATTCACAGATTTTGTATATGTCATAAAAGCTGAAGGCACCTCAGTCTTGAACTGTGCCATTCCCATTGGGTCCCCTTGAGAGTGGGGGCAGGGCGGGCAGAGGGGCATTCCGATGGCCTCTGGATACCCCACCTAGACTGCCCAGGGCATGTGAGGTCTCCAAAGCTTCCCTGTGGACAAGACCACAAGCTGAGGCTCTGAACGCTAGAGGCCCAGCAGGGGCTGGGAAGGTCGGGAGAGCATTCCGGGCTCGGAGTGGGCCTGGAGGCTCCAGGAAGCCAGCTTGTCTGGGTGCCAGCTGGAGTGCACGTGACGGCTGGGTTGACATCACCTCCCTCATCTAGACATAGCCCAGCCTCCCCAGGGCTTCTCTGGGACCACTCTGTCCCTTCCTGTCCATCTTCCGCCTGGGATCGGCAGGGAGGCTGAGGACCAGATGCAAAGGTCCAAAGTGTGACTAGGGCTGGGAGCCAGGCAAGGGTCTACCATGTAGGCACAGACCAATCACTTCACCTCCCTGAGCTGGTTCCTGTTTGAAGGATATGACCTCATCAAACTGCTATGAGGGTGAGACACATAACACGGGAGACACCTCTTTGGCCAGGCTGAGGATCACTAGCATGGCCTAAACGTTTGTCCTTCACCCTCACTTAATCCTCACAATCCTGTGAGCTGTTACCCCCAGTTTACAGATGAAGAGACTGAGGTCCACAGAGGTTAATCAGCTGAACGACACAGGCACTCACAGCTGATACGTGGCCAAACTGGGACCTGAACTGAGGCTGTAAGATGTAGCGCCCACAAGCCAAGCTCCTTTGCTATTTTACTTTATTGGTTCATTCCTGGTTTATGGGTTGGCACCCAACCCAGCTCCTGGGTGGACTGTGAACCTCTTGGGAGCCAGGCCTTGACCATTTCATCTCCAGATGAGCCCAGCCCCCTGCCCAACAGGAAGACGACTCAGGGAAGGTGTGGTGAGTGCGTGTGAGTGTGGGTGGGGCCCAAGGTGATCCTGGCATTTGGAGTGGGTTGGGGGGGCAGCACCAAGGGGAGGGCAGGGTGACTCTAGCCCTGCAAAGTCCACCAGACTGCCCCACAGATGCTATGAAGATGGAGGACTTTCTAGGCAAGGTAGCCCCCCTTCCTTTTGCAAAGGAATTGGCCCCTTCTCTGTAGGGGCAGGAAACCAGTCTCGGCCCCAGAACTCAGGAGTGCCAGCCCCTAAAACACCTCTCCAAGGAGTCCTTGCACCCACTTTCCCACAAATCAGTAGTTCCAGCTCCTGTCTTCCTCCTATTTTTCTAGGATCCTGCCAGATAGACCCTTGTTCCCCCTGACTCGGGCATCCTGACCCCCAGCCAGAGGGGTACGGGATCCATGGTACTGGCTGGAAAAGCTGGTTACGCACACTTCCCCCCATCTGCACCTTCAACAATGTCATGTCGGTAGCCTAGCCTGAAATCAGCTGTGGAAGGAATATTTATACCACAGAAGCTGACAAATGCTACAAATCCAGGGTCCCCCGCCACCAGACAGCCTGTTGTTAAATAGTTACCAGCACACCACTGTTTCCAGCTTTCCATTTGTCCTTGCTCACCAGGACCCAGGAGCTCTGGAAGTCTGAGGAGACTTGTGACAAGTCACAAGGGCCATAGCTGGGGCATCGCCCGCATGCCCAGGCTACATGGGGCTGGACCTGGAACCAGCCCTGGATCCTCCAGTCTCTGTTCTAAGACTTCCGTCCCCAACTGGAGCACAGCACCCAACTCCGCACAGCCTGGGAACTGAGAGCCACATGGGCACGTCACTTTAGCTGTCCTCTTCTGCAGCAGGGGGATCAGTTTAAGAGTGCACACCCTAGCCCAGCTGGTGTAGCTCAGTGGATTGAGCGCAGGCTGGGAACCAGAGGGTTCCGGTTCGATTCCCAGTCGGGGTACATGCCTGGGTTGCGGGCTGGGTCCCCAGTGAGGGCCATGTGAGAGGCAACCATACATTGATATTTCTCTCCCTCTCTGTCTCCCTCCCTTCTCCCCTCTCTGTAAAATAAATAAATAAAATCTTAAAAAAAAAAAAAAAAAAAAAAAAAAGAGTGCACACCCTAAAGTCACACTTCTACAGGTCACATTCAAGCTCCGTCCATGTGACCAGAGCAAGTTAGACCCTTCCTGAGCCTCAGCACCTCCTCGGTAAGATGGAGATAATAGTTTGTTTCATTAGGATGTCACAAAAGTAAACAAGTTGTACCTACAGAAGAGCTGGTTTAGCAGGGTGCTTAATATGTGTTAGATTTGTTGTTATCATTGTTAAAATTTTCTATCCCAAACCACAATGAAATATCACCTCATACCTGTCAGAATGGCTATCATCAATAAACCAACAAAGAACAACTGTTGGCGAGGATGTGGAGCAAAGGGAATCCTTGTGCACTGTTGGCGGAATTGCAAACCGGTGCAGCCACTGTGGAAAACAGTATGGAGGTCCCTCAAAAACTTAAAAATAGAACTGCCATATGACCCAGCAACTCTACTTCTGGGTACATATCTAAAGAAATCCAAAACACTAATTTGAAAAAAATATATTCCTATATGTTCACTGCAGCATTATTTACAATAGGCAAGATATGAAAGCAACCTAAATGTCCATCGATAGACAAATGGATAAGGAATTGGTGGTATTTATATGCAGTGTAATATTATTCAGCCACTTAAAAAAATGAAATCTTAACCATTTGCAACAATGTGGATGGACTTAGAAGGTACTACACTAAGTGAAATAAGTCAGTCAGAGAAAGACAAATACCATCTGATTTTACTTACATGTAGAATCTAAAAAACAAAATAGCCCTGGCTGGTGTGGCTCAGTGGATTGAGCACTGGCTTGCGAACCGAAGGGTGGCTGGTTCGATTCCCAGACAGGGCACGTGCCTGGGTTGTGGGCCAGGTCCCCAGAAGGGGGTGCATGAGAGGCAACCACTCATTGATAATTCTCTCCCTCTCTTTCTCCCTCCCTTCCCCTCTGTCTAAAAATAAAATAAATAAAATCTTTAAAAAACAAAATAAATGAACAAACAAAAAAAAGAAACACATTCATAGATACAGAGAACAAACTGATGGCTGCCAGATGGGAGAGGGATTGGGAACTGGAGCAAAAGGTGAAAGAGATTAAGAAGTACAAATTGCCCGTTATAAAAATAGTCATGGAGATGTACAGCATAGGGAACACAGTCAATGGTATCATAATTACAACAAATGGTGCCATGTGGGTACCAGGCTTGTGGTGAACACTTCATAAGGCACATAATTGTCTAATCACTATGTTGTATACCTGATACTAATACATGAGGAAGGACCAAAAAAATGTGTATTTATTCTTACATGTTTAAACTTAGGTCATCTTTAAAGTACTCCCCACTTGGTGCAATACACCTATTGAGACTTTTTCTCACTGCTCAGAACAGTTTTTGAACCATGGATTTTGATGCCTTTTAGTGTTTCTGTCATTTTTTGTTTCACTTCTTCCACTTTAGCAAAACGTTTCCTTTGAGGACTTTTTTCAACCAGGGAAACGACAAAAAAGTTGCTCAGGACAAGATGGGGTGAACAGGGAGGGTGAGGGACAAGAGGCATACCGGTCTTGATCAAAAGCTGCTGAACACTCAGCACGGTGTGGGCAGGTGTGCCCATAAATCACCCATCATGAAATGGGCAGATGTAAGAGTCTTCAAAAAAAATTCACTGAAGCCAAACACTCCCTCTCACAACACCAGCTGGTGCACTGATACAGATGGGGTCCTAGAACACTCACCTAGGGAAGGAAGCTTGTACTACAAGGCACCCACCCCCCAGAAGATAACTTCAATTTTTGGGGGGTCCCCCTCCTAATAGTGTATGTCAACTGTAACTGAAAAATATATGAACAAATGAAAATAATTTTCTATCCCATAGGGCAGTTGTGAGGGGAAAGGAGCTGACATCAATGCTCAGCTCAGAATCTGCAAACAGTAGGTGCTCAGTTAATGCACCCAGTTTCTGATGGCAGCAAAACGGGTCAGTGCCTCTGACCCGGGTTGAGGTGACTGTCCTTGCCATTCCGGTCACCAGAGGGCGCCACAGCCCCGCCCACAACCCCGCCCCCTCACCTGTAGATGGTGCACCTGGCACCACCTCCGGAAGAAGGGATCGGAGACCGCAGGGATCTCGGCAGGAGCCCGCCATCCGGGGGTGAGAGCCTAGAGGGCGCTGGGGACAAGGGCCCTACAAGCTTCAGGAGGGACAGAGCGGGAGAGAGTTGGTGCGATTGGCTGCGGGGTGGAGGCACCAGGCTGGACTCCTGGGGCCCAAAAGCACCGAACGCCCGCAGGAAGGAAGGTGTTGGCTGAGCTTCAAACGACTGGGCTTGGGGCTCAAGGAGCTGGAGGCCCTGAAGCCTGGGTTGAGGTACTGAATGGCAACTCGGTGTGGGGAGGGGGAACGAGACACCCTGGGTCTCTAGAGCAGGGTCGGGCCCCAGGGGCCAGTCAAGGAGTGGTGCAGCCTGAGGGCAGACGGGCTGGGACTGCTGGGATACCTGAGTCCTGCTGGTAGGGCTGGGCGTGGACACCTGGTAAGGGGAGAAAAGGGAGGGACAAGTGTATGTGTTGGGAGGTACCCAGAGTACCAGGGTGGGGGGTACCCCAGAGGACCAGGAGGGCTGGAGTGTGCCAGGGAAGCCCCACGTGTCCCCTCTGTCTGGAGTCCCTGAGCTGCCAGGCCCCGGGGGACCCTAGGGCAGCGCCACCAGGCTCCTGTCACCAGCAGCGGGCCAGGGAGTAAACAGGAACCTGGACTGGCAGGGCAGCAGTGGCTGGCACAACCTGTTACCTCGCCCTGCTTGGGCCCTGGGAAACTCCAGAGGTGACAGCTGAGTGTCTGGGCACTAGAGTTCTGACAAGTGGGGAATAAAACACCTGGGTCTTGAGAAAATAGGAGAACAGGGCCAGGATACCTGGGAGGGTAGCTGAGTCCCAAGGAGATGGGGACTTGGGCTTCTGGAAGAGAAGGGGGCTGGAGGGCTGGGAGCTAAGGGGTCAGGATACCTAAGTTCCCAAGGCCCTGTATTCTTGGAAGGAGAAGGGTCTGGACTTGTCCTTGAGTCCTTGGTGCCTCAGAATCTGGGTTCTGGGGAGTTTCACAGCTGGTGAGGGTCTCGGAGCTGGATTCTACAATAGAAAGAGGGAGGCAGGGGCTGTCAACAGAGTGGCCTGTGTCCCAGAGCACTGGGACAAGGTTCTCTGGGGGCAGAGAATGTCTGCCAGAGGCAGAGAAGGCAAGGCAGCCCATCTCCTGCTTCTCCCTGCCTCAGTTTACCCTGGGGACATTAACGGAGCTAAATGACCAAGACACAGATTATTAACCATTCATGGCCCTGGGAGGCCTTGGCTGAAGGACTGGGAGGGCCAATGGGAGGTTGAAGAATTAAAGGATGGACAGGTCAGACCCCAGGCTGCAGAGTAGAATATGCTTCAGCTACCTGTCCCACAGACTTACCTGTCTCCACAGATGCTGCAGGAGCCATGAGCTCCCCGGAAGGGCCAAGCTTTCAATCAGGGCTGCTCTCAGGTGGCACCTCCCCAAGCTGTGATGAGGGCTTCTTTCCCTTCATCCTGGAGCGGCGGGATTCATTCCTGGGAGGGGGCCCAGGGCCCCAGGAGCACGAGGACCTGGCCCTGCAGCTGCAGCAGAAGGAGAAAGACTTGCTGTTGGCCGCAGAGCTTGGCAAGATGCTTCTGGAGCGCAATGAGGAGCTGCAACAGCAGCTGGAGATGCTGAGCACCCAGCACTCTGAGCGTGAGGAAGTGAGTTGGCAGCAGGGGTGGCAGGCAGGGTGAAGGGGTGGGCAGATGGAGGACAGGTGAGCAGGGGGCAGAAAGCCAAACGGGGATACTTCTGGAATAATTTAGGCATGGGCCCAGCTCCCTGGCAATGTTCTTTGATGGTTAAGAACATGAGATCTGAGGATAAGACCTGGATTCAGACCCCTGCCTGGCTGTGTGACCTTGGGCAAGCTGCTTGCCCTCTCTGAATCTGGGGTCCACCTCCTCAGCAGTATAATGCAACCCCAGCCAACAGTACTAGGCACCCCCTCCCCACCTGGCTCTGGACTAAATACTTTCCATGCATCATCTTGGTCAATTCTCACCCAACCTTTGAGGTAGGAACAATTTTTCCCTCTCCCCCGGTTCTGTTGTTAACCACACGGGGTCACATCTGGCCCCTAAACACCCTAGACACCTCTGAGTCCTGGATCCATGTCATCAGCCCTAAGCGCTGCCCTGGGTAGCCCAACCCGGGTAGCTGACCACCCTGTACCTCTCCAACAAGCCATCGAATGGGCATCCCCACATCAGTGGCACTCTTCATTATGACCCCGTCACCCACGGTACCCATCTCAGTTTCTCACCTCAGGACCAGACCCTGAGCATTGCCATGACCTCTTCTCCCACACCTGTAAGCCCTACTGATTCTTCCACGCCACACTCTGAAGCTACCCATTTATTTCTGCAGCCTCCAGTCCGGTCGCAGCCTCTCTCATCTCTGCCCCGGACATGGCAGCACCCTCCTCACTGGTCCCCAGTTTCTACTCTTGCTCCCTGGAGCCCACTGTCTATGGGGCAGCCAGAGGGAGCTCCAAAAATTACAAATCAGATGATTTGAGACCTTTCTCAGAATCTCCCAATGGCTCTTTATCACATTTAGAATGAAACTCAAACTTCTTACCAGAGCCTAAAAGTCCCTGACCTCAGCCTGGCTGACCACCCTTCCCGTAAGGAGAAGGCCCTCTTTTCAGTTCTTTGAGTAACTAAATTTGTTCCCTCTGGGCCTTGCACTTACTCTTCCTTGCATTTAGCCCTGCCCTTCTTGCCCTGCAGGAGTCCATTCAGACATCACTTCCTCCTGAGGGACCCTCCCCCCCACCCACTCTTCATCACTTCCCAGGGGTTTTTTTACAGCCCTAACTCCTTCCGAAACTCCTCCTACCTAGTTCAAGCATGTGTCTATTTGCCTAAGACCTCTGGGCCTTAAGCTGTTTTAGGCAGGGAACAGTCTCACTGACTGCTGACATCCAGACCCAAGAAGAGGAGGAGCTCACGAAATATTGGATGATGGATAGATGGAAGGATGGATGGGCAGGGCACAGCAACATTAAGTGACTTGCCTGACCACAAAGCTGCAGCAGAGCTGGTTAAGAGCTTGGCTGCCTGGGCTGCGATCCCTGCTCCATTAATTCACTGTGTGTTCTTGGGCAAGGCATTTCACTTCCCTGAGCCCATTTCCTCATCTGTAAGATGAGGGCATTCATGATTCTAACTCCAGTGGGTTAAATGAAATGGTCCAGGTGAAGCACTAACACAGGACCTGGCGGGAGTACTGCCAGTAACTAGCAAGTATGGTTAGCATCACCTTCCAGCTTTGAGAAACTAAGGAGAGTGAGGGCCAGAGCCTGGCCCCACAACTTGCCTGCTTCCCCAAGCTGGACATTTGGGTGTGCCAGCCTTGTCTTCATACTAGTTGGACAGGTTTTAGGGAGGGAAGGCGAAGGCATGGGGCCCAGGTGGGGCGGGCCGGGGTTAATTAAAGGGAGCTGGCTGGATGGAGCTGGGGGAGAGGGACTGAGCAGTGGCTGGGCAGAAGCTGAACCTCCAGACCCTAGCTGTGTGAGGCCATGGGTCGGGGCTTAAATTCTGCCAGACTAAGGCACCAGAAACGGCACCAGCAACTTCGGGTTCAGAAGCCCAGGCAGCAGCAAGAGGTGAGTGGGCATCAGGGAGCCCACCCCATGGCCAGCGGGGCTCAGACCCTCTTGTCGGGCCTGGAAACTTCCGTCTTCTGTGCCCCCTGCTCTCCTTTTCTCTGAGTCTCTGCATCTTGCTCTCTGCCTGCTTCCTCCCTTGTCTCTCACTTTCATGCCTGCCTCAGACTCCATCAAATTCTCTTTAGGTCTCTGTCTCTCCATCTGGGTCTCTCTGTCTCTGTCCCAGTCTCATCTCTCCCTCTCTGTCTCTAACCTTCTATCCTGGCCACCACAGCGACTGCAGCAGCAGAACCATGAGCTCCGCCAGAGCCTGGCAGCACGGGGAGCTGAGTGGGAGGCCAGGGCTGTGGAACTGGAGGGGGATGTGGAGGCTCTGCGGGCTCAACTCGGGGAACAGCGCTCAGAGCAGCAGGACAGTGGGCGAGAGCGTGCACAGGCCCTCGGCGAACTCAGCGAGCAGAACCTACGGCTCAGCCAGCAACTGGCCCAGGTGGGAAAGCCTTAACCCACCCAGAACCCTGCATCCCAGCTGGGGGGATACCTGGGCTTGGTGTTGAGTTTTAGGCCAGCTGAGGACCCCACTGCCTCCCCCCTCTCTACTCCCCCCACCCCACAACCCCGCCTGCCTCCAGGCCTCTCAGACTGAGCAGGAGCTTCAGAGGGAACTAGATGGCCTTCGGGGGCAATGCCACACCCAGGCCCTGGCCAGGGCAGAGCTGAGGACACGCCTGGAGAGCCTGCAGGGGGAGGTGAGTGCTGGCTGGGTCTGGGGGCCTGTTGAGCCAGGAAGGCTGGGCTGGGGGCTATCTGGAACTTGCACAGCACCTGCCCTCCAGCTCTGAGACTTTTCCCCAGAACCAGATGCTGCAGAGTCGCCGGCAGGACCTGGAAGCCCAGATCCGAGACCTGCGTGAGGAGGTGGAGAAGGGCCAGGGCAGGCTACAGGCAACCCATGAGGAGCTGTTGCTACTGCGCCGCGAGAGGCGGGAGTACAGCTTGGAGGTGACCAGTGGGGTTGGGGTGCATGGGTGCATCAGCTGGGGCCTTAGCCACTGCCTCAGGTCTTCCTGGGAGATGAGGCCAGAGCTACGTCACTGGGAGCCCCATCAGCTGGGCCACAAGACCATAGGCACTAGCCCAAACACAAGTGGGAGCCATGGAAGGGTATTAAGCAGAGGTGGTACACTCTCAGAATGCATTAGAACCAACCAGCTGGGTGGTCAGAAAGGGGCAGAGGCTAGAGCTCAGGCCAGAGATGATGGGGGCCTGGACCAGGTCTGAAGCAGTAGAGATGGAGAAAAGGGAATGAAAAGAGTCAGAGCTTTGCGATCAAATTTTCTGGGTTCTTGTTCCAGCACCCCTCCTTATACTGTGGAATGCCCAGCCTCAGTTTCCCCACCAGTGAGTTGGTATGGTAATGATATAGAGCTTTGGTGAGGGTGTGAGGCACTGAGCACAGCGCTGGGTTAGAAGGAAGGCTCAATAAATGCTGGATGGTAGCAATTAGTGAAAGAGTTAGGTTGACTGGTAGGGTCGGTCCAGGCTCTCCGAGAAGTTACCTGACGCGGTGCGGCTGGAGGGAGGGTGATGGAAGACTTTAAAGTCAGGACGCCCACTCACGCCCTGCATTATAGGCAAGGAAATTGGTGTAGGCTAAGGGAAGTGCCCAGCCCAAGGCCCGCCCCCCCCCATCTGGGAATGGGGGAGCAGGCGCCTATAGCTGGGGTGCAAAGACCCGCGAGCTGCTGGGCTCTCCACGGTGCACCAGAGCCCCCGTGGGCCAGCCACGGAATGCCAGCAGCAGGCTCACCTGGCTGACCGCACCCACTTGTCTGTCTACCCTTGCCTGACTGTCACTGGGCACAGCTGGAATGTGCGCGCTCCGAGGCCAGGGAGGCACTGAGCACGCTGCGGAGGCTGCAGCAGCGAGTCTCAGAGCTGGAGGAGGAGTCGCGCCTACAGGAAGCTGACACATCAGGGGCCTCGCTGCAGTCCGAGCTTGCCCATAGCCTTGACAACCACCAGAACCAGAATGCAGATGGCCACAGAGACGCCCTGGTGAGCTCAAGGCCCAACAGCCATCCAGGAGGGCTGCAGACTACACTCCTTTTCCTTTTTCCAAAGTTCAGCGCCTCACTGACCAATCCCTTTGGTGAACAGGCCATTCTGTCCCCGGAGACCCAGGAGGTGTCCAGTCACCAGCCTTTGCCCCAGGAAGAGAGCTTGGAGCCTCCCAAGAAGAGAGTATCCCTGAGCCCAGGAAAGATACTGGAAAAGGAGTTGGAAGTGGCCCAGCTGCAGGACCAGGTGGGGAGCAGGACCATAGGGCTGGATGCAGAGCCCTTCTCAATGTTTCTCCTTTCCATCTGCAGCTCTGAGCTTTTTTCCACTAATCCCCCTCTACCTGGATCATCCTTTATCCCAACAAGAGCCAGCCTATGTGCCACCTCCTCCTGGAAGACTTCGTGGACTACTTTTTCCCCTTAATCCCACCTCCCAATGCTTCTCCATGCACCCTTCCTGCAAGCTTATACCACCCAACTAGCTCCGCACCAGGCTGGGAGCTCAGAAGATTCAATTCTAGCACAGGGCCACAGCTGCCTGGGGTGTTTGTGGAGCAGTCAAGGAAAGGGTGGTCAGAGAGCTGAAGTCCAAGCTTCCAGGAAGAGCAAGGGCTTGGAGACCCAGAAGCCTACTTGCCTCTCTGCCCCCTCTCCCACCGGCAGGTCGAGCTGCAGCGGGCAGAGATACAGTCCTTGCGAGAGGAGCTACAAAGGCAGAAGGAGCTACAGGAACTGGAGGATCCCAAGGAGGCCTTAAGCTGCGCCCTCTCGGACAGGGAGGAGGCTGTGAACAAGTGAGCCTGCCTCTGCCACTACCCACTACCTCCTCAGCAGGGCTAAAGACCCCGGGGGCACTCTGGTCATTCCAAGCCTCACTGGTGACATGGGTTATAATTATCCCAACTCTGACCCAGGGACCCTCTGACCGCCTTGGTTTCAGTGTTAGCGGTCCTACTCCCGCCCGAGTCCAGACGCCCCCGCCCGCCCCTGTCCCCCTGACCGCTCAGATCTCAGCGCCCTTTAACCAGCTCTCTGCCCCTGTCGCTTGCAGGACCATGGAACTCTCTCTCGAGCTCAGCCGCGTGTCCCTCGAGCGGGACTCCCTCTCCCAAGAGTTGCTTCGCACCATCCGCCAGAAGGTGGCGCTGACGCAAGAGCTGGAGGCTTGGCAGGTGAGGGGCCAGTGGAGGGGGGCGGGGCCGGAGGGGGATGGGACCATTGGGCTGACCCGCTCTTCCCGAACTGCTAACCTGCACAGGACGACATGCAAGTGGTGATTGGAGAGCAGCTGCGCTCCCAACGCCAGAGAGAGCTGAGGGAAGCTGAATCTGCTCTGCATCGCCCCACGTCCCGCTTCTCACTGCTTAGGAGTCCTGGGCCTTCCGGCGGATTCTTCAGCAACCTCTTCCGAAAGACCTGAGGGCCAGGCGAAGGGGCCCACATTTGCCCTCTCTGGCTTACTTTCCTCTTCCAGCCAACGGAGCACAGGGCCCTAATTGTCCTCCAAGGGGGATAGTGCCCTCCCACGCCCCAGGAAGTTGGGCAAGGACTTACTGGGAGCAAGCCCCAACTTTGGGAGTCAGGAGGCCCCAGGTCGGTGGTGGGAGCAGGTGGGGCAGAGCTATCTATTTTTTGAATCTATATAAGTCTTTTCTAAGCACTAGGGCACTAGGCCCCCTGGCCCTGGCATGCTCCAGGGAAGGGGTGGGGATGGTTATTTATGTATCAAGATCAGAGTAATATATAAATCATTACACCGACAGTCTCCCTTGTTGGGAATAAACCACGTGAAATAAAAGCCTGAAATTTTATTTTTAAAAAGAAAAACCAGTCCAGACCCCTGGAATGGGGGGAGAGGGAGTTGCCGGAGGTCAGAAAGACAGGGAGAAGGCACGGTAGCCCAGATTGGTGAACACATCCACCCGGCAGCTGCTACCTGCAGCTGTCAGCACCTGGAGGCAAGAGGAGAGTGATGGACCTGCACACTCTTGGCTTCCCAGGACCACCACAGCTCCTTGCAAGACCCACCTTGCACTCCGGTGCTGCTGGCTGTTGGTTGAGGCTGAGGCTGAGCAGTCCTGGGGATGAGCCAGGCACCTGAGCCTTAAGCTCCCCACTCAGCTGCCACTGATTGACACAGGGGCCCTGGCCAGCTGACAGAATCTGTGGAGAGCAGGGAGGCGATTTAGGGGTCAGGACTGAGGACAAGAACCAGGCAGGGGTAGCAATGTGAAGACGGAGAGCCTCACCAGGTCCTGGTAGAAGGTGACATGCTTTTGTGGTGCCCACATGGGGAAGATGGTGGTGGGCGTGGAGGATCGGAGGTGCCAGAGGGTGAGTGCTGGGCCCCCTCCACAGACCTAGGCAGAAAGGTGGGGGTCCTCAGGCACCATAAACCACAGGCCCTCAGCTAGTGGGGCCCGGAGCTGCCACCCCATCCTGCACTTTGTCTGGCTCACCATCCAGTCTGAGTCAGTTGCCAAACATCCGATCCAGCGCCCGTTGTGGGGCCTTGAGCACTCCTGGGAGGGAGGACAAGAAAAGGGGAGGAGATGAAGACTCAGGAGATGCTCAGGGAGAGGGGAAGACAGGGTGTGGCGCATGCCCTCACCTCGTGCTTGTAGACCTCAATTGTCTGGACCTCCTTGGCCATGCGGAGGTCTGTGGGGGAAGAACCGTGACAGGTACCGTACTCACCCCAGCCTCCCTTACCACCATCTTTCTTTCCAACCAGACACTCCCTTACCCCAAAGCCGCACGGCCCCATCTTCACCGCCTGACAGCACCTCAGGGTTCCGTTCCCGCAGTGCCAGGCAGTGGATATAGTCTGTGTGGCCCCGGAGTGCCTGCTGCAAGGAGAGGGACCGTGTCAGAATGAGATCTTAGAAGAATGCCTCCTCCCACTACCCAGCTCCAGGAGCCCCTCACCGTGAAGGTCCCCGTCTCTAGGTCCATCGTATGCAACTGGCAGTCTCCCCCTGCCAAAATGAGGGAATTCTCCTGCAGAGGAAGGCAGGGTAGGGTTGGCAGTCAATGTCAAATCAGGACAGACACGGGGGGGGGGGGGATCAGTTTGGGCCCCAAACTGGGCAGGGTAGAACCCTAGTCACAAAGGGCTCAGACCTTGGGGACGAGAAGCAAAGCATTGATCTCAGGCACTTCCAGGCTGGTCCTGGGGGAGGGAAAGCAGGGTCAGCTCTGGTGAGGCAACACTTGCACTCCCATGTGCCCTCTGCCCATGTGGCCCTGGCTTACCTGTATGGGGGCTGACGACGCCATAGCTCCTTACAGCCCTTCGTGGAGGGGAACACTGGGTGACCTCAAAGGCTCTCTATGGGGCTGAGCACCCCAGTGCCCCCCACCCTGAGCTCCACACTCCTTACCTTCTTGAGGATCTCCACCCAAAGCCAGGCCTTCACCTCCCCATCTCCAGCACTGAACAGATGTCGATCAGTGGAGACCATGCTGTAGACGGGCCCATCATGGGCTAAATGGAAATGCAGAACCTGAGTGACCTTCCCTGCTCCCCTCCTCTAGCCTGGAGTGCCCTAAGCCAAACTCAATGGCTGCACCCACCTTGGAAGGTCACTATGGGTTTCTTACTTTCTTCTTTGGCCTCAGAGCTCAAAGCAGCAGACAAGCTGAAGGGGAAAGGGGAGAGGGTGTGTGAGTCAGAAGCAGGGACGTGAATCCCTTGAAGGCCAGATGCCAGAGCCAATGGGGGTTGGGGAGCAGAAACAAGGATACCTGAAGATGGCTATTTGCCCATAATTGTTGCCAGACGCCAGGAACTTCCCGCAGGGTGAGACACTCTGGGAGAATATGGTCATGTGCAGCCGCTGCAGAGCCTGAAACACTTCCCTCTGTGGGGAGAGGCTGTATGAAGGCCGTTTGGGAACCCTAATCCACAGACTCCTTCCTGGTTCCCCTGCCGCCAGTTCAGCCACTGCCCATACTTCTCAGACCTCCTTTGAAGCCCACCAAGTGGGCACCTGCCCATACAGTTCCGGAGGCTGCTCGAAGAAAAAGGTGAGGACAGGAGTGGGTGCTTGATGCGAGGTGCCCAGTAGGACCTTGAGCAGGCACCCAGCCTCTCCTCCGAGTTTCCTCAACTGTTAAATGGTGCTCACGGGAGATTCTGTCACCAATGTATGAACTACTGTATACAAAGAGCTTCGCACAGGGATGCCTTGTTCAAAGCGCACAAAACGTGGCTCTAACACCCCAATAAAGAAAAACATACTACTTTCTAATCCCTACTCTCTGATTTCCATGTTAGGCCCATGAGGTAGTTCTGGGTTACTCTTCCGCCCGGGGTCAGAGTCCGAATTCTACCCACAGCCCACGCAAAACAGGATTCAGGTCACGACTTCTTGCCTGCCCCTTCTGAACCGGGCATGGACTACAAACCCCAGAAGACACCGCGCATACGCCCGCCTCACCTGACCCAAAGGCACCGTGTACGGCACAGCTCGCTCCATCTCGAGAACTACAAGTCCCAGAGTGCTCCGCGCGCGACGCAGCCTCACGAGTCCGGACGTGCTGCTGAGTGGCTCACCTTCGCGGCGTCCCACCGATTCAATACTGCCAGCTGGGTCGGCCTGTAGGCGGTCGTCGCGTACCACCAGAGCCCCAGGAGCCGAGGTGAACGTCACGAAGACCCCTGGCTCGACACTAAGTAGCGTCCACCGCAACCCCGCTATACCGGATCCCTACCCCAAACCCGCCGCGCAGACCCGCTTTCCAGTGGCTGCCGCCCTTCTATCACGCCTGCGCGGGATCTCGTCGCTGCGCGCGCCTAAAACCACACCTCTCGCGGTTGGCCACGCCCTCGGAGCTCAGCCCTTGCCTTTGGATTCCACCCCTCTGCCCGCAGGACCCCGAACTCCAAATGATCCTGGAGCGAGACCCACCGAGTCGGGTCCAGGGTGACCCGCGAGCTGCCTTGGGGACGCCTCGAGGCTTGGACGTGAGGTTTGTGTGTGCGGTGGCGGGAACCTCCCAGAGCCAAAGGAGCTTTGGGGGCTTAGGACTTGTCCGTGGAATGACATGGTGCAGCGAATCAGCAGGGTTTGGGCATGAGCTGAGACAGGTTTGGAGACTTCCCAGGCAGGCTGCTGGATGGCCCGAGATAGCGGGGGTGACTTAGGCGTCAGCTGAGATGGACTGGGGGGTTCCTGGCTGACGCTCCATGCTCAGACTGGCAGATCTTGGGCATGGGGCCAAGAGGGTAGGGTGCACCTAGCTCTTTTCTTCTCAGTTCTCCTCTCCGAGGAGCTGTGCCCACGAGCACCAAATGGCGCCTGGAGGCGGAGCAGTGAGTTTGGGGGCAGGGAGGGACTCCCAACAAGATCTCTGTCACCTTAGGTCCCCATCACCCTGCCTCCCTTCTGAATATCCCAGCCTGCCTGCCTCCTGGTCTCTCCCCAGCGAGCTCCTTCGAAAGCAGTTCCTGCCTGAGGAGAATATGGCCACCCACTTCTCTCGACTCAGTCTACATAACGACCACCCTTACTGCAGCACCCCGCTGACTTTTTCCCCAGCTCTGCCCCGACTCAGGTAGGCACCGTCCACTATCCACTGACTGTGCCTTGTGGAGGATCACACCCTGTCTGGGAGCCAACCTCCAGGTCCTGCCTCATCCTGCTATTTTTAACTTCTAGCCAACCACTGTTGTTTCGCCTCTTGGCTCCTTAGAAGGTGGAGATAGCCCAGAAGCCCCTGGGGACCTGAACCTGGTGGGAGGTGGCTCTGCCAGGCCAGCCTTAGCCCTGTGTCCTGTCATTTCCTCTTCTAGGAGCCCTTGCTCTGAGCTGCTTCTCTGGCGCTACCCTGGAAACTTGATCCCTGAGGCCCTCCGGCTGCTGAGGCTGGGGGACACTCCTGCCTCCCACTACCCTGCAACCCCAGCTGGGGAAATAATGGAGCTCTGAGTGCTGGCAGGCAGTGCCCCTGCCCACCTGTCTTCTCCTCCACAACAGAGGACACCAACACCGCCATGAAGGGACCAGGTGCCCTGCTTTTCCTCCAGATCAGGCCTTTGGGCACCCAAACCTTCCCCCAACAGAGGACAGTGAGCCTGGGGTAGGAGGGGCAGCAGCATGGAAAGGAGGCATCCCCGCCCCCACCCCCGAAGAATTGAATAAAGAATGCTAAACAGATAGATGATGGCTTCAGTCTGGAACCTGGGGCCTTTGGGAAGAAAGGGCAAGGTTGGGGCACCAAATGCTGGGGTTTCTCCTTAAGATCTTCCCTGAAAAAAAACGGTCAGGGCCTGCCCAGGTCCTGGCAGGCTGGGCTCAAGCATTGAGAATGTGTGAGTCAGAGCCTCGCCCCCGCCCCCGCGGCTGACTCACTCCTCCCTCTAGCTCTGGGAAGTCGGGCTGGGGAATCATGCCACTCTCCAATCCATTTAAAGTTAAAGATTCTTTTATTAATAAATTCTCCCATCCCTCCAAACTTTCTCCCCAAAATAAATATCTTCCCCCTCTTTGAGAGTTGGGGGTGCAGTGTCTCAGGGCCAGCCCCCCTAGAGGGCCAGCCCTCTAGTGTTAGGAACAGATCCCTAACCCGCCCCCCCACCCCCAGGCTGAGACCCCAGTGCTGAAATTTCAGCACATCTGAGTGGGTGGGGCATAGTGTTCTGAATGTCCCTCACTTCAGCCTGACACCCAGACCATGGGGGTAGGGGACCCTTATGCAAATGTTGCACTTCTTAATGTCAGTTATCTGGTGTGAGCCAGCCTGGGTCTCCTTTTCTGTCCTGGAGCCAGAACTCTGGATCCAGGCCTCAGAGAAGTGATTCACCTGTCCCCCATCCCTGCACACCCCCATGACTGGAGCAGCCTGGCTCTGGCTGTGTCTGGGAGGCAGGGGCTGGCTCTGAGTGAATGAATGAATGAATGAATGAAGAGTGGGCACGCCTCCTGCTGACCAGGGACATTCATTGTCACTGGATCAGCGCCACACCAGGACAGCCCTCCCCGCCGGTCTCCTCGATGGGAGCTGCAAGATAAGAAGAGGGGTCGTCAAGAGCTGGGGAAATATTGAGGAGTTAAGGGGGGTGGGCGGGCCAGGGCATACTTACTGGTAAATTTTTCTCTTCTGCGGCACTGTCTCCAGACCAGGAAGCCGGAAAGTAGACCCAGCACGAGGGCCAGGCTCATGGCGCCCCCCAAGATGGGCCACAGCAGCCCAAAGGAGGCTGAAGGGGCCCCAGCGCCTGGGGGTGGGACTCGAAGTCAGACCTCGACCCTCTCTGGGCCAGTCCCACCCCCTAGATCTGACCCTCAAGTCTTTCCCCTACCGTGACCCCCACCCCAATTGGAGCCCTTCCCTGCTTCTGCTTCCCACTTAATTCCCCAGATCTGAAGCAACCTGCTCCCTCCTCTACCCCAGCAACTCTCCCCCAGTCTGGGGTCCACGCGCCTCTGGCCCCGCCCTCCACTCACAGCCCAGGCAGAAGTCACTGTGCGGTCGCGCTGGACACGACGCGCAGTCCATGCACTTGTCGAGGTCCGCGCTCCAAGAGCTGCCACGAGAGCACGGAGTGGTGCCTGAGGAAGGGGCCATGGGTCAGAGGCTGGGGTTGGGACGTGGCTATTCTGGGGGCTGAAGTCAGGGTCGGCCGGATCGTATAACGTGACTCACCGGCGCCCTCCGCATTCCTCACAGGTGACCCGCACGGCCCGACCGGGACGTGGCAGCGCAGGGTGAAGAGGGGTGAAGAGGGGCATAGCGCGGGAGGCTAGGGGAGGGGTGAGGTCCCCACAACACCGCCCGCCCCCCCCCCCCGCCGCCGGGTGACTCATTCCTGGGCACCGGGCCCGACCCCGGTCCTCCCCCTCCCCCCGCATAGCTGGGCACTGAAGTCACCGGATGGAAGGGGGCACCACACGTGGTATGGGGCGCAGACCCCCGTGCCTCTCTAGACACCGTCTCCCGACTCCAGTCACTGGGACTGGGCAGACTCGGTATTGACCAAGCTGCGGGCATGCCCCGTCACCGGACGAGACATCCGGCCTTAAACTTTCTCCACTTCCGAGTCCGAGTTGGACAGGCGGGAAACTGAGGCCAGGACGGGGGCGTGAATCTCGGAGCGAGATGGGACTTTCCCTGGCCAGGGAGCGCGGTGTCTAGAAACTACCTGTCTCCCGATTCCATGCAACCCCAGTTCTGCCCCCTCCTCTGGGTCCCCAAAGCTGTCCCCCGATACCCGACCGAGGGTCCCCGGCCCTCACGCCCTCCCGCCCAGCCCCAGCCTGGCGCCCGGCGTACCTGACACCGGCTCCCCAGCCGCTGCGCACAGCCGCGCCAGCCCGAGCCCCAGCACAAGGAGCTGCAGCAGCGGGCACAGCAGGCTGAAGGCCATGGTGCGCGTCCCGCGGCCGCTGCCATCTGAGACCGCCGCGAGTCGCGGGGACAGACGGCCTCAGCCCGGTCCCGCCCCCGCCTTCCGGGGCGGGCCGCTAGCCGCGGCCGGCCCGCAGACGCCCCGCCCCTCCCGGCCCGGCCCGCTAAATTCAGTCCTTAGCTATGCAAACAGCGTCCGCGTGCGCGAGCTGTCGGGACTTCGCAGGGACGCGGACTTAGCTGCCCTCTTGGTGCTCAGGTCCCGGCGGTGTGTGTGGGCGGGCGGAACCAGACGCGAAACCACGGAAGGCAGAGATAACTGCAGCTTTATTAAGGACCCCGGGGATATCACATAAGCATAATGATGTATCCTTTAGTTTCTACCTTAGGACACAGTTACCTAGTAAAATGGGTGCTTGTCTCCACTTTCAGAGTATAAAACTGAGGCTCGGGAGGGTAGCGGCGCCGAGACCCAAGTTCCTCTGGCCCCACGCCCAGCGCCCTGACCCCCTGCGGGCCCCGACGACAGCCGCTGTTGTCCCCACACCCGCACCCAGTCTCGAGGGCTGCGGACGACGAGGTCGGGATTCGCGCGCCCTCAGTGGTCCGGACTGGGGTCTCTGCCCCTCCCCGGGGCGGTGGTCCAGTGACGTCACTGCCTCTTTAAGTTCCCGCCTCCGCCCCATCCTCACACTCGCGGCTCCTAGGAATCTCCGCGGACTCCTTCTTTCTCAGGTGATCCTAGGGGGGTGTGTGTGCATTGGGAAGGAGAGGGTGGGTATCTAGAGGAACGCGGTGCAGAGGACGGGCAGCGTGGACAACCTGGACTGGTCTGGCGGCGGCCACCGGGGTCGGCGAGTCCCAGGCGAGGGGCAGATCGGGTCCTTCGGCTGCTCGAAAAGGGTTAAACTCCCCTCCTCTCCTCCCCGGGGACAAAGGCACCGAAACCCGGGCGCCCCTCCCCCACCTGCGCTGCTTCTGGATCGGCCGCCCCTCCCCCTCACCTGCGGGAGCAGACCCTAGGCGGGCGCCGCCATTAAACTTTACCTCGCGAGCGGCTCCCAGGCTGTTGGGGAACTGAGGACCCCCACCTTCGGGCCGGACTCCCAAGGGAAGTAGGAGTCGGGAGCGTGAAGCAGCACCCTCGGAACGAGTCGAGCCCATAGTGTATGGAAAGGGAATGGGTCGAGGGAGACGAGGTGCAGGGTGCCTAGGCTGGCCGGCCTCGGCTTGAGCTCTGCCAGACGCCTGGAGGTGTAAACAGGGGACTGGAACCAGCAAAGGGTGGCCCACCCTGTCTGATCTCCCCCGAGGTCTTCAACTCAGGCTCGGCTGAAAAAGTGAAGGGAGAACCTGCCCTCCGGCCACACTGCGGGGCGGGTGCTAGGTTTAGGGCCGAGCGGTGCGCGGGAACTCTGGGCAATGGAGAGCCACAACGAGAACCCGAACAGAGCTGACCTGGGTGGAGACATCCAACACTAAGCGAGATGTGTGGGGAGACAGGTGCGGGGAGGCTGCTGTAGAGGAGCTGGTTCACTGGCTAGACCCCAAGGATTTTAGCTCCTTTTAGGGAAGTTGTGTCCCAAGAGGATGGCATTTGGGGCAAATATACACAGGAAAAATGTCCCGGCCCCAAAGGGAAAGCAGAAGAGTGCGGCCCAGAGAGGCAGCCAGTGGCCATAGGGAAGGAAGTGCTTTTGGGTGGGAGACTTTTTTCCCCCTCATCTCTCCTGCCACTTCAGGGATTGGCTTGGGCTGGGCAGGCCAAGTGGGAACTGGTGAGCCACCCAGAACACAAGACCTTTAAGATCAAACATGTTGGGGTGAGGGGTTTGGACACTCCTAGTGGGTGGTGGGAGAAAGCTTGGATCTCTAATCTTGGTGGTTTTGAGATTTAAACTCAATAGCTAGAGCCAACCTTCCATCTGTGCACCCTATGGAAAATACCTAAAGATTTTGCTGTCACTTCATCCCCTTTTTGTCACTTTGCTGTTGGATAAAATGTGCCCATAGTGGCTGAAGCCAGGAACTAACACTTGCTTAGGCTTTATATTATCTTTCATTTGTACTCAAAACAGCCAGGACCAGGTGGCTTATTTATTCACTATTGTAAGGCAGTGCCTGTCACTAGGGAAAAAGAAATAAATGGTAAAGCATTATTTCTCATTTGTCCATGAGAGAAAGAGGGTCAGGGACAGAACATGGCATCCCAGCTCCCAGGGTTCATACCCTTGGTGTTCTGTGTGGCCATGGCACGTGGCATTGGGGTTAGCAGTCATTGGGAATGAGGGATCTGGACCAGCTGGTCTTAAACATTACTCTGTTCTGTCCCTCAGCACAGCTCCTTTCAGCCTCAACCTCATCATGGCCTCTGCTGGTCTGCAAATACTGGGGATTGTCCTGACACTGCTTGGCTGGGTGAATGCTCTGGTATCCTGCGCCTTGCCCCTGTGGAAGGTGACCGCCTTCATCGGCAACAGCATCGTGGTGGCCCAGGTGGTGTGGGAGGGACTGTGGATGTCCTGCGTGGTGCAGAGCACGGGCCAGATGCAGTGCAAGGTGTACGACTCGATGCTGGCGCTGCCCCAGGACCTGCAGGCTGCCCGCGCGCTCTGTGTCGTCACCCTTCTTGTTGCCCTGGTGGGTCTGCTGATCTACCTTGGTGGGGCCAAGTGCACCACCTGTGTGGAGGACAAGGACTCCAAGGCCCGTCTGGTGCTCACCTCTGGGGTCATCTTTGTCATCTCGGGGGTCCTGACCCTTATCCCCATCTGCTGGACAGCCCATGCCATCATTCAGGACTTCTACAACCCCCTGGTGGCAGAGGCCCAAAAGCGGGAGCTGGGGGCCTCCCTCTACCTGGGCTGGGCGGCGTCTGGCCTTTTGTTGCTGGGCGGGGGGCTGCTGTGCTACACCTGCCCTTCTGGGGGGTCTCGGGGCTCCAGCCATTACTTAGCCCGATACTCAGCATCTGCCCCACGCGCCAACTCTCAGGGGCCCTCTGAATACCCCACCAAGAATTACGTCTGATGTGGGTAGGAGAATGTGGGCTCCCTTGACAATGGAGCCTACTCCTGAGCTGGAATCATCAAAATGCACAACAGTTTCCCCGATTGCTTTTGTTTTTCCTTTTTATGGGGGTGGGGAGAGTTTCCTTTTAACCTATTTGATAAACACTGAACACAGACTCCCTCCCACCTGGGCTCTGCTGCTGGCATGTCTTTGGATGATAAAACCAAGGAGGCAACACTGAAGAGTTTCTGGATCTTTCTCCACCTTGGACATTTCCGTCTGGGAGTCTGGCCTGGCCAGGGGCTTTGTAACAACAAGATGCTTTGATGGTCTGTCCCCAAGAGTTCCTGCCGCTGTTAGGTCAGGGCCTCCCTGGATTTGCAAGGATGAGCCCACCTTTGCTGGTCAGGCCTCTGGAAGCCCAGGGACTCTTGAGCGACAAGTAGCCTTGAGAAGAACAGGTGATAAGTTATCAGAAACCACCTACCTCCAAAGATTCTGACCTCTGGCTCTTTCCTTCTCGGCCATGCTGTAGGACCCTGGCCCTCTCATCTCTAGGCCCTGTACACTTCTGCTATGCCCCACCCACACTCAGCAATTTTTATTAAATAAAGTGTGTTTTGTTTTGCTATGTTACTTGCCATTGGTGTTGCTGGGAGGCTATTGAGTTCCAGCCCGGTGTGCAGGGAGCATGAGTGACTGGCCTCCTTTGTTGCTCCCTGCCCTGCATGGCCTGAGTGAGGCTACCCATAGGGCCAGACCTGGATCAGACCTTGGCCTGAAAGCCCTAGGGAGGCCACCTGGCCTTCTCCGCCCAATCACAGATCAAGGCAGTCAGAGGTACAAATAATCTTTATTCCGGGAACTCCTTTTGGGGCAGGGGAGTGGGGTGGGCCATCTGGCCTGGGCCTCTGAATGCAGGTAGGTGGTGGCCAGGCTGAAGCGGACCAGCTCCAGAGCAGGCAGGGCATGATCCTCTGCTTGTCTGAGCCAAGGAGCTACTGCCCTTTGGGTGAGGCCCAGGTTCCAGGCGCAGGGGAGGAGGGCCAACCCAGGACCTGGACAGCAGAAGAAAGCAACTGGTTTTGTGAGGCAGGCCAGGAGGTAGGGACCCCGTTGAGGAGGGTATGGGCTCAGCCAGGCCATCTGAGACTAGCCCAGAAGCCAAGCCTGGCTGGAGTTCCTGGAAAGTGGGTTTCATGTGAGGAAGGGGGTCGGTGGTAGAAGGCAGGGGTTAGAAAAGGCATCCAGCACAAAGTCCAGGCTCTGAGCAGCGGGCTTCCGGAGACTTCCTTCACCTCACACATAGTCCCTCTTGTCCATCCCGGAGGTGCCTGAGCGGGAGGGGATAGAGTAGCCCAGCCTGGGTCCTCGGGGCCGGTCGATCTGGGGTGGGGGGCATGTGCAGCAGAGGAGGCCCCCGCCGAGCATGAGCAGGGCAGCTGCTGCCCAGCCCAGGTAAAGGGAGGCCCCCAGCTCCCGCTTGAGGGCCTCAGCCACCAGGGGGTTGTAGAAGTCCTGGATGATAGCGTGGGCTGTCCAGCAGATGGGGATGAGAACCAGGATGCCTGAGAGGAGGAGGATGACCCCCGCGGTGAGCACGATGCGGGCTTTGGCACCTTCATCCTCCACACAGGTGGTGCACTGGGCGCCCGTAATGGCCACCAGCAGGCCGAGGAGGGCCAGCAGGAGGGCAACAACACAGAGCGCTCGGGCAGCCTGCAGGTCCTGGGGCAGCGCCAGAATCGAGTCGTACACCTTGCACTGCATCTGGCCCGTGCTCTGCACCACGCAGGACATCCACAGTCCCTCCCACACCACCTGGGCCACCACGATGCTGTTGCCGATGAAGGCGGTCACCTTCCACAGGGGCAAGGTGCAGGACACCAGGGTCCCCAGCCAGCCCAGCACGGCCAGGGTTATGCCCAGGAGTTCTAGGCCAGCTGTACCCATCTGCCCCTTCAGTTAGGTCTTCTCAACTCTTGGTGGTCCAGTAAACTGAGGAGTGTGTCGTCAGATGCTGCCAAGTAGGGATCCTGCTGCCAGCCAGGAATGGACAGTGTCCTCAGGCCAGGACAGTTCTCACATTTGTGGACCTCTTGCAAGGCACCTCGTCGCTGTGTGCCCCTCACAAGCGTTTGTCTGGCCCCCGACAAATACAGAATCTCACAGTCCTGCGCAGCTGAGTGCCTGGTATCCCCTGGAGATGCCCGTCGCCCATCAGTTACCCAGTGGCTGGTTCTCCTGCCTCCCTGCAGTCACGTCCCAACCACTGCCTGTCTGACCAGCGGCAGAGAATCTACCCTCCAACCCACCTTCAGGCTGGAGAGAGCCTTGTCCCCTCTGGCTGGCGCAGGTTCACGATGAGCAGTATACCCTTGCCGGATGCCACCTGGGGACTGCCGGCTCCTGGCAGCAGGCATGGGGGTTTTAAGGCGGAGGCAGGGGAGGAGCAGCCAGGCCAAGACTGGGGAGGCCAGTGCTACGGGGAGGAGGCGGGGCTGGAAGGGGAGGGGGGACTCAAAGTTGGCGGAGAGGGCATACCGAGACCAAGAAGGAACAGGGGAGGAAAGAAGAACATCTATGCCTGCGGGAACCCAGGGACAAAGGAATGGTGAGACTGAGGATCAGCTTTGGGAGAAGAAATGTAACTGGCTCAGGACAAAGAAGTGGGGGAGTTGAGGGGCTCGGCTCCCCTTCCTGAGACTCCTCCACCCCTCCCCCGCCATCCTTGCTCTCCCGGGCCTGGTTCGTTTATTGATGATGCAAACGTACCCAGATTTCCCAGTATCGCGCACCTCCCCCCACCCTCACCCCCTCCCGCCCTCAGCCCGTCGCTGGGACTCTCCGGAATTCGATCTGTCTCCAGTCTCAGCCCAGCGGCCCTACCGACTCCCGAGGGAGGGGCCCCGCCCGCACTGTTCCCTAGGCGACAGGTGCCTGGCGCCCAGCTCAGGTGGCATCGTCCAGGCAACGGCCTAGAAAACCACCCCCTCAGTTATACCTCAGCTCAGGTATGCCCTCTCCACCCCCTCCACTGAAACTGGGGGCCAAGCTGAGTTGCTGTTAAGTCTCTAGAGGCCAGAAGATAAAGAGCCTGTTATGGAAGTGGGGGAGGGGTACTCGGGGCATGGGGTGAAAGGGGAAGAGCAGCAGGGGCAGGAGCTCCTCTTGTCCATGGAGAGTGAGTGACCACTCTGGGTGAGACACCACAGAGGAAGGCAACAGGAGTTAGGCCCAGGTGACTCCGCTCTCCCTGAGCCGTGCCTCAGTCCTCAGGAAAGGCCCTGTCCTCAAGACCACACAGTTCCATGGCTCCCGCTGTGGGAGGCAGCCTGGGAGGCACACAGACCATAGCTGAAATCCTGCCCCTCTCACCTGGGATAGATAACAAAAGGTCAAGTTCCTTAACCTCCTTGGGTCAAAGACCTCTTTGAGAAACCTCCTGAGACCCACAAACATGAGCCCCTCATTTTAGGGGATGGGTTATGAACTCCCTCAAGCCCCTCCCTGGGTGCTAAGAACTGAGAATTGTATGAAAAGGGAGGGGACTGATGAAAATCCCACTTTCTGGGGTGGTCGGGAGGACTCTCAAAGGCAGCTCTCAGCTGGGAGGTCCTCTCACCTCCATCCTTCCTGAGGAAGAACAGAGGCCTGGCGCTCTGTGAGGAGGTGTCCCTCAACACGTGTCCTGGAGCACTGGGAGGACCCCACGCACACCTGGTCACTGCACCTCCCTACAGCCCTGGGGGAGGGGACGGTGTTAGGAGTGCCCCCACCTACCACAATGGGGCTTTATTCATAAATGATTCTAACCTCAGGTTGGTGCATTGCTCTGGGAATGGGTTTTAGGATATATTTATAAGAGAGGTTTATATTTTCTGCAGATTTGCAAAGGGGTGGTTGATGCCAAAAGTTTGAGAACCCTTCCCCTTAAAATGGGGAGACTGAGGCCAGAGCTAATCCATGGGTCTGCAAGTGGGCTCCTGTGCAGGGGGCTTCCTCTACACCTGGTGCCTCTCCACAGGGCCATGGGGCAGTGCTGTCCAGTGTGAGGGGCCGACCTGGTGGCCCTTGGACACCTGAGGGCTGTGAGGGGAGTGCTGATGACAGCAGGCTGCAATGGCCATGGAATATCTCGGGCAGCGTTTACCCAGTTCCTCGAGCCCCCCGAGGCCTCATGTTGCCTGGGGAGGGAGGGTGGCTGAGCAGAAGGGCAAATAGAAGCAAGTCTTCAGTGGGCTCCCTCTATGGTGGGCAGGGCGGCCAGGAATCCAGCTCCACAGGTTTGGGCAGGTGTCAGGAGCACTCAGCAAGCCCAGGTCTCTGGAAGGGCCCGCTGACCCGCCCACAAGGCCTCCCATCCCGGCAGCCCCAGCACAGGGTCTTTTGCAGCCCCCCGGCCCCACACAGTCTGCCTCCTGCCTTGGCCATGAGGTGACCAACTCGTCCTGATCTGCCTGGGACATTCTGGTTTGAGGACTGAGTCCTGCATCCTGGGGAATCCAGGACAGTTGGTCAGCTTGCAGTCAGGCCTCACTCTCAGGGCCCACCAGTTCCACAGGCAGCTCTGCGGCGCTGACCCCCAGTGTTGTCATGGGGCCTTGTCTGGTGCTGTGCGCACACACACACACACACACACACGAGTAATTCTACCATCCCAAGAAGGCACTAAGAGGACCCTAATTTTTTTTAGATCTCAGTTCTTTGGCCCCAAATATCTATACTCAAGAAGGGGGAGACCCCACACTGCTAGGGGCTGGCCAGCCACATGGGAGGTGGGTGCCCAAAGGGTGAAGACACCCTCCCTTTTACTCCCCACCTCCAGAGACCAATCCTGCCGGAGGTGCCTCCAGGCTTCCTCCTACCGGTCACCCACTCTTCCCCCTCTTTGATAAGGTGCTGCCTAGAGGGAGAGTAAAAGTGGGGCAATTTGTTGCAAAACAGAGAGGCCAGAAGGGGGTGGTTGGAGGAGCTGCCCACTGCGGGTGGGGGGAGAGCGAGATTCCCAGGGCACCTAGGCAAGAATGGACTTCCTGCCCTCAGCCCTTCTTGGAGAGAGGCCAGGAGGCCCCAAGCCCTGTCTGAGTTCTCCTGGCGCACCTGGACTCAGCGGCATCTGGAGACCGAAGGGTTACAGTTGGAGCCTGAAGCTGAGACTGTGATGGGGCTGGAATGTCATTGATGTGGAGGGTCGAGATCCCCACTGCGGTTAGCAACTCCAGGACACTTTAACACCTCCGTTGGAATCCCTCCCCCCTCTGCCTCTGCCCCGGAAGGAGGTGGGACAGGAGAGCATCCCCGCAAAGCTCCCTAGGGAGGAAACCGGGGCAGGAGTCAGCCTTGCCTCCGCCAGCCCCTCCAAGGAGTGGGCTTGGAAGTGGGTTTGGGGGCTACACAGCCCCAAGGGTATCACCTACTGGGGAGGCGCCTGAGGCCCCAGTGATATAGGTAGAAAAGCCTGTCCAGGTTCCTAAACCTAAAGGTGTAGATCAAACCTTGAGATCCCATAAGAATTCTCACAGGTTTTACAACCCCCACTTTACAAACATGGAAACACGTTAAGGAGATGTGGCCTGCGTGTACTTGCATGAATCAGGACCAACCTGATGCCACTCCAGATCCTGACTTCAAAGCCGGCTCCTTGCCCAGCCTATGGGGGTGCTCGGTAAGTTGGGCCTTCTGGTGCCTTTCTCTGAAGGCAGCACAGCAGTGCAGCCCAATGGCTAAGCCTCACACTGCCGCCCCACCTGCGTCCCCTGCCCCAGAGCCAGCCACCCTCTTCCTCCCCCTACTTCTAGAGGCTCCCTGTCCGGGGAGTCTCTGCAGAGAGCCACATCTGGATCTGATTCCACAAGAAACCACTCTCCAACCTGGCCGACTTTCACCAGGTCTGTGTCCCCAATGCAGAGGGCACCGGCGTTTGCTCACCACCTGCAGCAGGCAGCTTACTGGACCCAGGTCAGACGTGGTGCCGACCCCACCCGGGGCCGCACTGGCCAAGCCACAGCTGCCCTAATCTCAGACGCGTCCTGGCTGTAAAATAAGGGAGAAGTCTGCCCAGCTCATCTCCAGTCACCAAGGACATTTGCCCATGCCGCCGGTCCCTCATACACCTTGGGGATCACTACAGGGTTTTTTTTTGTTTTTGTTTTAAAGATTTTTTTTATTTATTTTTTAGAGAGAGGGGAAGGGAGGGAGAAAGAGAGGGAGAGAAACAGCAATGTGTGGTTGCCTCTCACATGGCCCTCACTGGGGACCTGGCCCACAACCCAGGCATGTGCCCTGACTGGGAATCGAACCGGGACCCTCTGGTTCCCAGCCCACGCTCAATCCACTGAGCTACACCAGCCAGGGCAGGGATCACTATAGGTTTTGACAAGCTATTTTTTTCAAGAGGGCAACGGCAGTTTCACTTGTAAGCGTGGGCAGATTCCACTGATTGGGTAGCCATGAACTTTATTAATGGTTGTAATCATCAGTTTTCAACCAGTGGTACTTATCCAGGTAGAATTCTGAGAGTGTGGTTGCTCTCCCAATGCTGTCCTTTATTGTTTAATTTTTAAAAATATGTTTATTGATTTTAGAGAGAGAGAAACATCAATTGGTTGTCTCCCATACACACCCCAAGTGGGGATCAAACCTAGGCATGTGCCCTGATCAGGAATTGAACCCCCAACCCTTCAGGATACAGGACAGTATACAGGTGTGGCTCCAACCAACTGAACCACACCGGCCGCCAGGTCTCAACATCATCTTCTTGAAAGACACACATTGTTTTGCCCTTCCTGTTTACTGTCTGATCCTTAGCTGAGAAGAGAGGAGGGCTGCAGGACCTGAAGAAGATAGAGGAAGCAACAGGCCAGCAGGAATGAGAATTTGGCCATAATTCAACAAAGCAGAAAAGACTATCACTCTGTTTAATTCCTGTACCAGTGAAAGCTTTATCAAAGTACTAGTGCCTTAGGCTCCTCTCTGGGAACTCCAAAGCACACCCAGGGCTCCAGGCCAGTGAGGGACAGAGCCTTAAACACAGTAAGGGAAGCTGGGAAGACAGCTCAGGATGTGGGAAAGGTACTCCCTATATAGATTGGATGGTGGCCCCCAATGCTGGGCGGCCTTGAGCCCTGGAACCTGTGAGTGTGGCCTTATTTGAAAAAAGGGTCTTTGCAGGTGTAATTAGGTTAAAAACTCAAGATGAGATCCTTTTGGATTTATGGTGGGCCCTATATCCCATGACAGGTGAATCAGGAAAAAAAAAAGGGGAGAGATTTGAGACACAGACACAGGAGAAAGCCATGTGAAGATGGAGGCAGAGCCTGGAGTGACTTGGCCACAAGCCAAGGAACCCAGGAGGTACCCGACCGGGATGAAGCAGGGGAGAATCCTCCCCTAGGGCCTTGGTAGGGACAGTCCTGCAATACCTTGATTTTGGACGTCTGGCTTCCAGAGCTAGCAAAGAATAAATTTCTGTTGGTTTTAAGCCCCCCAGCTGTGATGATTTGCTACAGGAAACTCATACACTGCCTTTCTTACTGATAGGTCCCAGGACCTCAGAGGTCCCCCAAGGTCAAGTTGGCTTCCTGATACTGTTGCTACAGAAGAGCCCATTGAGATAGGGCGTCTGCCTGGTTACCTGAGCCCAAGCCACCTGAGTAACAAAGAGAACTTTATTCTGAGTTGTACATGCTGGAGAGAAACTGGGAGGGCAGGTGAAGATGGGGAAAGAACAGGGGCTTCCTCTCATGATTCACCGTGGGAGCTTTCCTGTCCCGTGGGGATGACCTCACAGCCCTCATTCCAGGGCCGAGTTTCGATTGTTCAACACTACTCCCAGTGTGCCCAGGCCCTCAGGACCCCTGAATCTATTTCAGTTGAAAGTATGACTTAAGACTTAGAAGGCAGGATCGAGTTTCCAAGAAGCTATATAAACCTAACCGGGGGAGGGCCTCAGCGATGGCATCCAAACTCTTCATTTTATAAGAGAAAATGAGGCAGCGCCCTCGGTAGGTCCCCTGGATCTGTCTCTCGCTTCATAGTGTTTGGATGAAACACACCCACGGACTCACTTCTTCCAGCCTCCAGCCACCCTCCAACCTGTTCATTGTTTTTTCTCCAAGTTTTTAAAAATAGATTTTAGAGAGAGGAAGGAGAGAAACGTCGATTTGTTGTTCCACTTATTCACGCATTCACTGATTGATTCTTGTATGTGCAGTGGTGGAGGCTCAAACCCACAACCTGGGCATGTCCAGATGATGCTCTAACCAACTGAGCCACCTGGCCACGGCCCCCCCAGCCTCTTTTCCAGTCACCACCTTCAGAACCACCTCAGCCATCCTCAGCCTCCTGGAACAGCCAACACAGTTTTTTTTTTTTTTTAACCTTAACTCCTTATTGCCAAACAACCATGAGCTCCCAAATTCATCAGAATTATTCCCCCCAGGTGGAGAACGCCATGAACTGCTTGGTGAAGGTGCATCTGTAGGCCTCCTACAGCTACCTCTCTCTGGGCTTCTACTTCCACCTCGAAGATGTGGCTCTGGAGGGCATGGGCCACCTCTTCCACGAGTCGGCGGAGGAGAAGCTTGAGGGCACTGAGTTTCGACTAAAGATGCAAACCCAGCACGGTGGCCTAATTCTCTTCCAGGACATGCTAAAGCCCTCCCAAGAGTGGGGTAAAACTCAAGAAGCTCCAATCATAGAGAAGGACCCGAACCAGGCGCTTTTGGATCTACATGCCCTGGGTTCTACCGGCACAGACTGTCATCTCTGTCGCTTTCTGGGAAGCCACTTCTTGGATGAGAAGGTGAAACCCATCAAGAAGATGGGCCACCACCTGACTAACCCGCACAGGCTGTCCAGCCCCCGAGCTGGGCTGGGCCTGATCTCCAGCTCACTCCCAATCACCTAGGAGCCTTTGGAACCCAGAGATCTTTGAGGGGCCCCTCTGCATTCCCCTGGCGTCTGGCTTTTGCCTGAGCCTCTACCTGAAACCACTAGGCATCCATCCTTTTAACCACTCTAGAAACCTCTCCCATGCATTCGACCAAATGGAAACAATAGCAGCAAAAAGAAAAGAAAAAAAAAGAGAGTGAAAATATAATATTTGGGGTAACTTTAGTTAAAATATTTTAAACTTTTGTTTTCATTTCCTCAAGCCACATGCTGTGCCCTGGAGCCCCACCCACCCGGATCACCAGGCAGCTTATCAGCACACGGGATGAGTTACATTCTCAAATAACCAAATGAGAGGCTTGCTGTAGGGCAGGAGAAGAAAATGGAATAAATGAGTTTATTTTCAGACTTACTGCTTCCTCCCCCCCAAACTGGGCTTCTCCCCTGGCAGACCCCTCTTCCCCAGGCCGGGCTCTGCCCCACGCCTTCTAGAGCTGTCCAAGGGGAAGGCGGCAAGGAGCACAGTCCTGTGTCCAGGGTGGGCTGCCTACCCACTCGTCCGCTGGAGGGTCGGACTGTCACCAGGGCGGCGACAGGAAGAACTGAGGTGGCGGCAGCGGCGGCGGCAGGGGAGGTGAGAAAGGGGGCAGTGGCCAGGGGTCGCGGGGCGCAGGCGGCGCCAGTAAGCTGAAAGACGAGGGACGGGCGGGCAGCGGCGGCAGCGGTTGTGGGGGCGTCTCGTCTACCAGCGGCGGACGGCCGCGTGCGCCCACAGGCCCGGGAGTGGCGACGATCGCGGTCTCCGGCAACGGCGGCAGAGGCAGGTGCGCGGGCCGCAGCGCGGGCGCAGGGAGGCGCGGCAGGCCCTGCAGGGCGAGAGCGGGGGCGGGTGGCTCCGGCGCGTAAGCCTCGGGCGGTAGCTCTGGCAGCGCCAGGTAGGCGCCGGGGCCCCAAGGTGCCAGCGGCTCGGGCCGCAACGGGAGCGCAGGCAGCGGAGGCAGCTCGGCCAGGGCGAGCGCCGAGGACGGCGGGGGCTCGGGTCTCAGACCCGGAGGCAAGCCGGGTAGCGGCGGGTGCGGCAGGGTCGGCGTGGGCGGCCGGGTCAGCGACGCACGGGCCCGGCCCAGCCGCGAGTGGGCGCGGGGGCGGACAAGCCGCGGGTGCGAGCGGGAGCGGGGGAGCCGCGCTGCCAGCTTGGTCGTTGTAGTCGCCGCCGTCACTGCACTTGCCGCTGCGCCAGAGTTCAGCTCGCGCGGTCCGTCGTGGCCTCATACCCGCATCCCCCGCCCCGCTGGAGGCAAAGCAGCGGACAGCGGACGGCAGACGGCCCGACCAATCGGAACCGCGTCCCTCAGAGTTCCAGCCAATCAAGAGCAAGTGCGCTAACCGCCTACGCGTCTCTGGCGCCGGCTGGCACTAGCTCCCCCTAGCAGCCAATCAGAGGCAACAGCGCTTTCTATCTCAGGTGCCGGCCAATCACTGTGTCCCCTAGGGCCCTCAGCCTCCACTGCCTGCTATCCTTGAGACCAGGTGCTGCATTCGCGCGGTGGGCGCCCCCTGCTGGCGTGAGGGTCCACTCAGACGGGGCTACTCCCTCGGTGGCCAATAAGGAAACTGTGTGGCTCTCCCCTTTTTGGGTTTGCCCTTAGTGATTCCGGACTGAAATGCCTGTACGTGGGTCAAGATCTGCGCAGATTTCCATTCAGTTATCTTACAGAAAAGATAAAACGATATTAATTCAAAAGCAGAGGCCCGGCTGGTGTAGCTCAGTGGATTGAGCGCAGGCTGGGAACCAGAGGGTCCAGGTTCGATTCCCAGTCGGGGCACATGCCTCGGTTGCGGGCCAGGTCCCCAATGAGGGCCATGTGAGAGGCAACCATACATTGCTCTTTCTCCCTCCCTTCTCCTCTCTCTGAAAATAAATAAATAAAATCTTAAAAAAAAAAAAAAAAGCAGAGCTCGACATGTAGCACATGTTAACGGTGCTAAGATGGGTAAAATCATTTCAAATATATTCAATCTATTTAATATCGGAATATAGAAACCTTTATTATAACATTAGAACATTTCTAGGTGTGTTAGGAAGGTATCATCCACGACCCTCACTGAGACAGTCTGCTTGGTGGACCCTGTGCCCAGACGTTGGCTCCTAACCCTTTCTAGGTTGTGGGTTTGGTCCCTCGTCTGGGCATTTAACGGGAAGCAACCAGTAGATGCTTCTCTCTTGCATCTGTTTCTCTCTCTCCCTTCCTCCCTCTCTAAAAGCAATTAAAAAATGTCTTCACGCCCTGGCTGGTGTAGCTCAGTGGATTGGGCAGGGGCTGGGAACCAAGCGGTCCCGGTTCGATTCCCAGTCAGGGCACATGCCTGGGTTGCGGGCCAGGTCCCCTTGAGGGCCATGTGAGAGGCAACCATACATTGCTGTTTCTCTCCCTCTCTTTCTCCCTCCCTTCCCCTCTCTCTAAAAATAAATAAAAATAAAATCTTTAAAAAAAAATGTCTTCAGGTGAGGATTTAAAAAAAAAAACAAAACAACAGCTCGCCAGATTACAAGAGGTGTGGATTTGGAAAAACTCAGAACATAGAGACTCATAGAGACTGATCCTGGGACTGGCCAGGTTCTGGGTCAAAGTTCAGAATAGCGGATCAATCCCCAATTGTGCAACCTCCATTCCAGGCCCAGCCTAGAGAGTAATTTGCCTCTGCATTTCTGGGTGAGTAAGTTTTTAACCACAATATGAAAAAATAAAGTGATCCAGTAGCATTGGTACTGATAGTGGATTAGTAACTGGCTTTTTAAGATGTTTGTAGACACTGATTAATCTGAGATAGCAAATATCTGATTTATTCATTTCCAACTGTGCTTAGGAAGACGTTACTGGTTGGATTTGCCCCAAGCTTCCATTAAAAGATCAAGTAGATTATATGTGTAATTGTTTGAAATGCTAAGGGAATCAAATTACAATCAGGCTTGTAAGGAGTGTAAAATATTTAGGGGGGCATCAATCTGTCAAATTTATATTCTAATTGAACATTAATCGAAGAATGTGAAAGTGAGTTTTACATCCAAATTATAAGATTAATCAGTACAGTAATGTCCGGAAGTAAATGTAAAGGCTTAAGAAAAATGAGATTTTACACTAATGACTTTAATAAATTGATTATAAACTAATACGCAAATAATGCACAAATCCCCTAACTTGGATGTATTCCCCCACAGGATTGCTACCAAGTGGTGCCCCCCTCCGAGGGCAGGCCCGAATCTGTTCTGTTCTCACGGTCTCTCACATCAGAGCAAAGGCCCTGGTACATAGCCACACCATTTGTAGAATGAATGAATGAGTGAGTGAATGAGGTGCAGGGTAGATAGAGGCTGTAGGCCCATGTGGCCCTAAGCTCAGGCAGCCAATGCCCACCCTCACCCCAGCTCTACCACAGCACACGGAGGCAAACAGAAGCACACTGCCTTTATTAATATTTTCAGCCCCCAGAAGACCCCAGGCCAGAGACCAAGCCCAAGGGTCTGGCTGTCCTTGCCAAGCAGACGAGGCTCTGGCACAGAGGCGCTCAGGATGGGCAGTGGATCAGCTCAGGTGCTCAGCATTTCCCAAGAGGACAATGGCCTGGGAAGAGGCAGAGTAGGGACCTGTTGAGGTACCTCCTCCTCACCTCCTGGGGGAAACTGAGCCCTCTCCCTCCTCTGGTCTCTGAGGTCAGTCACTCAGCAGAAACCTACATGTGGTCTGAGAGCCTGCTATTCCTCCCAAGAACTGGGGGCATCCCCGAGTGCAGCCTGAAGGGGTGACAATGGTGGTGGCACTGGGAGAGCAGGGGACAGGGCCACTGGACTCCCTCTCACCTCCATAACTATTTTCCAGCAAGCCACCGCTGCCTCACTGCACCTCAGGGCCCCCTAAGGTACAGACAGACAAGCCAGGGGACCCAGGTCACAGAACTTCTGAGTGCTCCTGCTACCCCCAGCTTCACCCTAGGTCTTGGGAGACCCCCACTCACCAAAAGGCCTGGGGCCCAGCTCTGGCCTCAGCTGCTCATAGGGCCCTGGGGAAAGGACAGAAGGTAGGAAGGAACACAGAGACACCAATAGCCCTTGTTCTTATCTGTTGGCTCCCTATCAGTCTAGGTACCAGGTGCATGCTCGGGGCCCACTGCTCCACATGTTCCTCCTCCAATCCCATCCGTTCCTGTCCCCCTCACATTCCCTCTACCATGAATGTTCCTTCCATCTCTGCAGGGCAGTGGGGTAGTCCTGGGCCTAGGACCCAGTTCCCTAAAGCCACCCCTCCCCACGGTGTTCTACCACATACCCATTAACTGGCTGGCTTGCAACCCCTGTATATGTGCCTCTGGCCCCATATTAGGCTTCAAGATGCCCCCCCACCCCCCCGCCGCCCCAGGCTGAAGGGAGAGCCAAGGAGAGTCCC
>PVJI01004419.1:0-18296 GCA_004026765.1 Micronycteris hirsuta | reverse complement strand
CTGTTCCCTGAACTCTCATTTCTTACCATTTCCTTCAGAGGCTGGAGCTGCAGCTTTGGGGTACACCAGGGCTTCCTCGCCATACCCTGCAAGAGATCCATATGATTCATCACTGCCCAGCCCCTGGATGTCCCTCCCCTTCATCCCCTGCACTATGTGCCCTGGGTCCAACTCACCGTTCCTGAAACCATTGACCCCAGGGAACCCTGGAAGAGGAAAGAGGTCAGGCCCGAACAGCCTCTGAGCCCGGAGCTCCCCAAGCCCCCCCAACCCCAGCCCTAGGCACCTGGCTGCAGGAGGGCCTCAGGGAACACCCCAGCTCCCAGACCACCATTCCCGTAGCTAAAACCTGCAGGAGAGAGATTGGAGAAGGGCTGGGGTAGGGAGGGGTAGACAGCACTGGGGAGGCCAGGGTGACCGGCTCGTGGAGAGACAAACAGACTGACTCAGACACCACCTAGAGAGGGCCTCTCGCATCCCCCCACCCTCAGCAAGCTAAGCCTGAACAACCTTCTGGAACCTTCCATGACTTCTCTCTGGGCAGTTTCCTTATCCAACTGGCCTCAATCTGTCACTCTACCCTCACCTGAGATAATGGGCACCATTATAGTCCAGTGCATAGTAAATCTGTGCTGGGTGAATAAAGAAAGAGACAGACAGGCATGACAAAGAACAACAAGGAGGGCTTGCCATGAGGGAAGTGTGAGCTCGTGCTCAAGGCGAGGGCCCTGGGGACTCACCAACTTTCTGTGGTTTGAGGCCATCGCCAAAGCCTGCGGTAGAGGGAACAGGGGTCAGAGATTGAGGGGTGGTGGTGGGGATCAGAAATGGTCACAGTGGGAAATATGGGACAGGAGGAAGAAGAATTCAGACAAAGGGTCCCCTCACCTAGTTCTGCTCCTGGTCCATAGCCATTCAAAGGGTGGTACCCTGTGAGGAGAACAGAGATCGATGGGGGGACCCAGACTTTCCCAAGTAGGGTCTTAAGGACTCTGAGGAGGAAGAAGGGATTCTTCCTACCCACAGGGAAAGGAATCAGAAAAAATGAGTTTAGAAAGCAGCAAGAGAGAGGGAGGATAGGTTCAGGAGGAACTTTCCAGGCCTGAACAGCTGAAGGGCGATGGGGGAGTGACCCTGATCTGGTGTGGGGACAGAGACAGACAGACTCACACCTGCTTTCTGAGGTTTCATTCCCCACTGGATGGCTGGAGTCGGTGCTAGGAAGAAAGCCAGGGGACAGGAGTGAACCCAGGGCCAGGCAGGTTGGGACTGCCATGGCCGGCCATGGGTCAGGGGCTTGGGGGAACTGCCCTATTGGGGGTCACATGGGGTTCAGAGCCAGAGTTCAGGCTTTTCTTCAGCTGGCTCACAACAAACCTCAATTCCAGCTGAAGAATGGGCATGGGGGCTTCCGAGCAGCCCAGCCAGGCCCAGCCCCTCCGGGACCAGGCACACCACCACCGGAGAATCGCCCCACTCTCCACACTGACCTGCGAACCCGCCATTCTGCACTGGAGGAGGGGGCTTGGATTTCAGGCCCCAGCCACCTGCTTTATCAGAAGGGCCTCCTGGAGTGGGAAGCCTGGGGAGAAGCAATGGAGGGGCCTTCCCATTGCAGGGACCTAGATTGGAGAAGAAGGGAGAGGGCCGTGAACCCAGACCAGCGCCTACCCAGCTGCCCTCCTGGCCTTGGCCTGGCCAATTCACCAGCCTGCAGTGGCTTCTAGGGCAGAGCTTCCAAGGGGGGACACTGGCCAGGTCAGAAAAAGTCCAGTTTTTGTGGGTCGCAACCTGCTCTGGGGACCAGATGACCCAGCCTCCTGACATGGGTCCTGCTACTTGCCCACCCAGCCTCACGGCCTTCCAGCAACATCCCTCCCACCTCCCTTCTGTCCACTCTCCAGTCCCTGCGGCCTCACCTGGCTGGGCCCCCAGCCCATTTCCATTGCCATATCCTGGAGAAAAAAGCAGGGATGTGAGTGGTAGTATTTGGGGGGCGGGGTGTGGGGGTCCTGGAAGTAGAGGAAGAAGAAGATACAGAAATAGGGGGTTCCCTCACTTGCCTGGCTTCTGAGGTTTCACATCCCCTCCCAAACCTGTAGGAGAAACAAAGAGATGGCTTCCGGAGGGACCAGCCCCTCCCGAGGTATGAGCCCTCTCTCCCAGATACTGACATCCTCACTGGACTCACCTGGTGCGAGCCCATTCCCTGGTGTGTATCCTGGGAGCAAGAGCAGGGATGAGGACTGGGGCTGGGGTTGGGGAGACTTCAGGTAGAGGTGGGAGACAGGCAGGGATGGGCTCACCTGGCTTTGGAGGGCTCATGCCCCCTCCTAGTCCTGGGGAGAGACAGACGGAGGCTGAGTGACAGGTGGACTCCACTCTGCCCCTTCTCTTCCTCAGGACCCAACTCTTTGCCAGGGGAGGCCCTGTACCACCCTTCCCCTCCCCCCACTCCCCAGAACTCCGTGCCTGCCCTGCCTCCCTCGGCCTGGCTGGGCCTTCACTGAGGAAGGCTCTAGCTCCCAGCCCATGCCTGTAAACTGAGGGGACAGACTGGCAGGGGTGAGGGGGAAGAGGTGGAGAGAGTGGAAAGTTTCTAGGAGTAGACAGGAGTGGCAGCGGGGTCTGGGGGGTTTCCAACAGCACCAAGCAATGTTCAGACACCAGCTGGGTGTCCTACAGTTTAATTCAATTCCGACACTATCTGCCTGGCTACACTATAGCATCAGATTCCACAGGTTAAGGGTTCAGTCCCACAATACTGTGCCCTCCTCCCACTTCAGGTGCCAATTGCCAGTCCAGGGTGTCACCTGTGCTCCTGAGCAACCAACCATCAGTATAAATCAGAGTTTCCCATGAACCCCTCTTTGGGTTCAATTAATTGTCTAGAGTGTCTCCCAGAACAGAGAACAGTGTACTCATTAGATCACAGGTTTGTCATAAAAGATACAACTCAGAAACAGCCAGATGAACAACGTGCCTGGGAGAAGGTACTTGGGAGGCCTGCAGGGCTCCCACGCTCCAGCCCACCCCTCTCCCTGCACCCCGCCCCCCCTTCCCCACCCCGGAGTGCGCTCTCCCAACCCTGCCCTTCAGGTGTTTGTGCGACTTCACTACACAGGCAAGACTGATTAAGTCCTTGGCCACCGCTGATTGAACTGCTTCTCCAGCATCACCTCCTCCCAGAGGTTGCAACCCTCCAATCATAAGGTGGGTTCCCCTGGCAACCAGCCCCCACCCTTACATGACGTAGGGGCTTTCCAAAAGTCACCTCATTAACACAACAACAGAATCTTTATCTCTCTCAGCATTTAGGAAATTCCAAGGCTTTTAGGAGCCAGCTCTATACCAGGAATGGGAGGAAGACCAAATATATATTTCTTATTATAAATCACAGAATCACAGTGGAGGTAGAGAGAAGGTTTACCTGGCTTCTGAGGTTTCATGCCCTCACCAATGCCTAGAGAAGAGACGGGAGCAGGTGAGGGACCCATTACCCACCCACGGGGCTCTCCTCCAGACCCTGGTATCTCGCCCTGCAGGGCTCACTCCACCACCTGCCCACTCTGCTACCTGGTCCGTGGCTGGTGGGAACTGCAGGGCCGATGGGGACAGGAGAGGGTAAGGCAGAAGGAGACTGGATGCTGGGCTGTCTTCTCCCAATTTAGCAACTGGATGCCCTGGGACCTCCTTTGCCTTATGCCAACTCCAAGTTCTCCAAGTGTGGCAGGCGCCCATGAGAGGACCATCAGACAGGGTCTGGATGAAGACTACGCCTCCCCAAGGGCCCCCTGTCTCCCCCTTTCCAGTTTCTCTCAACCCCTCAGTACCTACCTGCTCTTTAGCCATTCTGAGCTGGGGGCCAGTGGGGATGGGAAGGAAGAACAGGAGGTGTGGGACCCTAGCTAAGGTGGGGTCCCTTTGAAGGAACACAGCCGGAATGTGTTCACAACCAGTGATCGTGGAGGCTTTCCCCAGCCTCTTTTAATCATTCAACAATCCTGCCCCTCAAAAGCCTGGAGGGAAGTGGAAGAGGACACCCAGATGCAAAGCCCCACCCCAGACCCCTCCAGTCTCACCTGGCTGGGCTCCCAGCCCATTTCTGGCCCAAAATCCTGCGGGGACATGTGGAAGTAGGGTGTGAGTGGGGTGTGGGGAGCTCCGAGTTTTGGAGAGGTGGAGAGAGACAGGCAGGGGTGAGGCTCACCCGGCTTCTGGGGTTTCACACCTGCTCCAAAGCCTGGTGGAGACACAGACAGCAGGTGAGGGATCCTGACCCCATCCCTGCACCTCCCCAGAACCCCAGCCTACTCCTATCTGGTCCATAGCCATTTTTAGCTGCAGGGCCTGTGGGGAGAAAGTGGGGGAATGATAAAGCTGGCCTTGGGGCTGAGGGACTGAGGCCAGCACTGGGGTCCCTTGGTTTTGTCTCCCACTCCTCTCCCCATGGTCCTTGGTACCCGTGACACCCTTCACCCCTGAGGCAGGTAGTGCCCCTCTTCTCAGAGTGACGCACAGATCCCCACGCAATGCACTTAGTGTTGAGGGGGGTCGTGAAAGAGAGAGGCCTGAGAGAAATGAGGAGGGATAGGACGGCTGTACTCTCACCGAGGCCAAGGGGTTTCATACCCCTTTCTAGGCCTGGGAAGGCAGGGAGGCTAACATAGACTCCACCAGGCTTCTCCCACCAGCCCCACCCCCAGGCAAGGAGCCTCTGTCCACCTGGGTCCCTGTGCCTCCCTCCCAATCCCTCAGGACCCAGGCCCAGCTGCACTCACCTAGCCGGGTTCCCAGTCCATTTCCATTACCATACCCTGGGGAGGCAAAACAGGGGAGGCAGTGTGTGGAAGGGCAGTAGAGCCAGGAAGCCGCAGAGATGAGGTGGGGTGCAAGGTGGTCTCTCCCCTTAACTGGTTTCCTTTTCTTTTTTTAATTTTTACTTATTGATTTTTTTTAGAGAGAGGAAGGAAGAGAGAGGGAGAGAGACGGTTGTGGTTCTACTTATGCATTCATCGGTTGCTTCTCCTGTGTGCCCTGACCAGCGTTCAAACCTGCAACCTTGGTGTATCAGAGCGACGCTCTAAACAACTGAGCTACCTGGCCTACCAGAACCTGGTTTCTGAGATTTCTTTTTCTTTTCTTTTTCCCCATCATCATTTATCCCCTCTATACTCTTTCACTTCTACCCACACCCTCCGCCTGCCATCACCACACTGAGGTTTCACTCCCCCACCCAGGGCACAGGCCAACCCTCCAATTCCTCACTACTGGGCACCTAGCTCCCTGGCCCAGGCCAGGCCCCCTGCCCCAGTTCCTCCCCTCTCCCTCTAAGAAGCCTGGGCTCCTGCCCCAGGGAAGGCCCAGCTGTTTGCAGATCCTGGACAGATAGGGAAGTGTGAGTTAGAGGTACTATGGCTTCAGAGGCAAGACTACAAGGACTCACCTGGCTTCTGGGGCTTCATGCCTGCCCCAAAGCCTGAAGAAGATTTGGGAGCAGGTGAGGGATTTGGAAGGCCCCTATCAGGGCCTCCCCAGGTTCCTACCCGCTCTACTCCTACCCGCTCCATATCCATTCTGGGTTGCTGGGCCTGGGGGAAAGGGAGGATGAGCTGAAGGGACTAGGGTTCTGGCTGAGGTGGAGTTAAAGTTCCCTCCTCTTGGACCAAGCCAGAAAGCTGGTATCCTAGAGGCTTTCTCCTAGTAACCCCTCAATTATTCACCAATCCTGACCCTCCAAGGCCTGGGAGGGAGGCAGGAGAAGACATCCAGACACAGATTCCACTGCCTAGCCTCATCTGGCTGGGCTCCAAGCCTGTGCCATTCCCATTCCCCAATCCTGGGGGTACAGGTCCAGGTGGGGGTGTGAATAAGGAGAGGGGAGCTCAGGGTTTGGGAGAGGTTGAGAGAAACAGGGGGGGGGCTTACCTGGCTTCTGGGGTTTCACATGTGCTCCAAAGCCTGGTGGAGAGACAGGGAGCTGGTGAGGGACCTGAGCCCCGCTCCTGCGCCTCCCCAGAACCCCAGGATGCCCCTACCTGGTCCATAGCCATTTTGAGCTGCAGGGCCTGGTGGAAGGAGAGAGGGACTCTGGGCGCTGGCCTGTCTCTGAGGCTCCATCCTAAACTGGCTGTTTAGCTCACACCCAGACCTTGACCTACCCAGCTGGGTCCTAGACTTCCCCCTGGTGTCCAGCCTCCCTCCAGAGCCTGAATGTCATACTTCATTGCCTGTGTCCACCTAGTTGAGTGTCACTGTCATCAGCCATGTCAACTAGCCAGGAAGGTGAACTCCCTGATGCCATTAGTTCCGGGGCCCACGGCTTCCCAGTCATTCTATTTTCAGTGGGCTGCGCCCTCTAGTGGGCAGTCTGGATCCTGGTTGTGTTGGTACTCCTTTCCTGTCTGCCTCCCCCTGCCCCAGGCTCTGGGAGGGCCTGTCTCCCGTACTTGGCTGGCCCCTGGATGTTTGCCGAATGACTGTTTCTTGTGGGGCAACAAGTGGAAGGAGCAGAGTGCGGGTCTCACCTGGCTTCTGAGGTTTCAGTCCTCCGACACCTGGAAAGGAGAAGGCGCTGCCCGTGAGCTCCCCTCGCTCCTCTTCCTTTAGAACTAGTGTCAGGCACCCGTATCAGCTAACCCCTCAGTGGTACCCATACTCCTGAGCTCCTGGGCCTTGCCTGGCTGGGCTCCAGCTCCCACGAAGGCTCCATTCCCAAATCCTGGGGAGGCAGAGCAGGAGGGAGTAAGGAGCCATCTGGGACTTGGGGGGAACAGACAGATAAGGAGAGACCGGACAGAGTGGGCTCACCTGGCTTCTGGGGTTTTCCATCCCTGCCATAGCCTGGGGAAGAGATGAGCAGGTGAGGGACCCAGAATCCCCATCCTGCCCCAGGAACTTGGCTTCTACCTTCACACACCAGCTGTCCCTTCTTTACCTGGTCCAAAGCCGTTCGGTGCTGCAAGGCCTGTTGGGAAAGCTGGGTGCTGCTGAAGTGAAAATGGCTCCTAGCCTCCCCCACCCTGCCCCACAGACCTCTGGCCTTCCCTCACACATCCCTCCATTTATCCTAGCTAGGCTCACGAAGCGGGACAGGCAACAGGGGACCTGTGGGGAGTGGTGACCGGAAAGGTCCCGGGGAGACGGAGGCAGTGAGGAGCTGGAGCCCCGACCCCTCTTCACAGTCGCCCAGTTTCTGGCCCCTGGACTCCCAGGTGTCACTCCTGCTGCTTCTCCCTGTGAGTCCAGGAAGTCCAGCCCTATAAACATCAGCTTCCAGGAGCCAGGGTGTTAAGGTTCTGCTTAAATCCCCAGGCCTCCAGCCCCCAGCCTCAGTCCCTGCCCTCACACTTTCCATGTGCAGTGGGTCCCCCACCAGCCCTGACCACAGTCCTCGGGTTGCCGTTGGGCTTGTGTGGTTCTGGGCTTCTGGACTGAGCCTTGTGGGGAACCGGGACTGGGGTGGGGTGCACAGGACCCTGGCCTCTTCCCTGAGCCCCTCTCTCTGCCTCTTTGCCAGTGGGCCCCAGGCCATTGCCAATGCCAGATACTGGAAAGGAGCAGCAATGTGAGGAATGGGTCTGGGGAGCACAAGGACAGGGATGGGTAGGGATAGAGTCAAGAAGGGGGGACGGGAGGGCAGGTCTCTGCTCACCTGGTTTCTGCAGTTTCATGCCCCCTCCCAAGCCTGGGGAAAGACCAAGTGCCACTGAGCCATAAGCGGACCCTACTCCACAGAAATCCATTTTCTGCCCTCCCGGTCACTTAAGCTCCTTCCTCGACCCCCAGTTCTCCAGGTGTCCTCACCTGGCTGGGCTTCAACTCCTGGGAAGGCCCTGGCTCCCATCCCATTCCCATTGACAAATCCTGGGGAGACAGGGCAAGAAGGAGTTAAGGGGAGGCCACGCAGCACGGGGTGAACAGGGATGGGTGGAAAAAGGGGAAGAGGGATATAGGGACAGGGTGGAGCTCACCTGGCTTTTGCGGTTTCATACCCCCTCCAATTCCTGAGTAAGAGATGGGGACCAGGTAAAGGAGCCTGGAGCTCTCTTACACCCCCAAACACAAGCATATGCCCCAGTTCTCACCATCCTCCCCTACCTGGTCCAGGGCCGCCATTCCGCGCTGCGGGGCCTGTGGGGAGAGGGAGGGCAGAGGCTGGAGCTGGGCCAGTGAGGGCTCACACCTTCCCTGCTGCCCTCGTCCCAGGACCTCTGTGCCCCACCTTCCCCAACAGCTCTTCTCAGGGAACAAGTTATGAGAAGGGCCTGTAAGTTTGGAAGACCCTCCCTGAGACCACGGCTGAAGCGTAGCAGTGGCCACAGCTGCCCAACACAGGGAGCAGTCCTTAAACGCAACAGTGCCAGGGCTTGGGGCAGGGTGACAGGGTGGGTCTCTCCACTCACCTGGCTTCTGGGGTTTCATTCCCGCTCCCAGGCCTGGGGAGAGAGAGTGAAAGAGGTTGGCACAGCTCCCCTCCCCCAGAATGCAGATCATGACCCTGAAACCCCCTCTCCCTTGCCTGCCCCTTCCTGCAGCCACTGTCCTAGCCACGCTCACCTGGCAGGGCTCCTGCCCCCGGAAAAGTGCTGACTCCTAAACCATTTCTGCTCCCAAATCCTGCGGATACAGAGGCGGGGGCTGTAAGCCCAGGCTTTTGGCACACAGAGGAACTGGGATGGAAATAAGCAAGGAATGTGCCAGAATGGGGTTACTTACCTGGCTTCGAAGGTTTCATTGCCCCTCCCAGACCTGGGGAGGGACAGAGAGGCTGAGCCTCCTGCCCTCCCCCACGAACCCAACTCTCTCCCCTACCGGTTCCCTGGTTCTAGCCCTCACCCTTCTCCCTCCCTGAACCCCAGCGTGGTGCCCCAGGTGTCCTCACCTGGCTGGGCTCCCAGCCCTGGGAAGGCACCAGCTCCCAGCCCATTTCCATACCCTGGGCAGACAGAAGCAGGGGGAAGCATCAGGAGGCGGGGGTCCGGGCTTCAAAGGGAGGCAGACGGATGTGGAGGTGGACAGAGAAACGGGCGTGGAGAGCGGGGTCTTACCTGGCTTCTGGGGCTTCACACCCCCTCCAAAGCCTGGAGAGAGAGAGAAAGTAGATGAGCGGGCCCCAGGGACCCAGTTTCTTCTGAGGGCTCCAAAGTCAAGCTAAGCTCAGGGGTGGGGCAAGGGGCACTTGGAATCCCAGCTGAGATGGGGGTGATGTTCTGAAACCAGACAATAGGACCCCCGCACATGGTCCTTCCCTCTGCTTCCAGTGAGTTGCCAGTTCTGCCCTCGGGGCATCTGGGAGAAGCTCCTCCTCCTGCTGACCCGGCCCAATCCCCAACAGGCCCTACCATCCCTCTTCCCTCACCTCACCTGGCTGGGCTGCGACACCTGGGAAGGCCCCTGCTCCTGGCCCATTCCCGTTCCCAAATCCTGGGGAGAGTGGGCAAAAGGGGATCAGGGAGGAATAGAGAGTTATGGGAGGGTCATGGCATGATGGGGGGACATAGGCAGGCTGGGGCCTCACCTGGCTTGTGGGGTTTTACACCCCCTCCAATGCCTGAGAAGGAAATGGGTCAAGTGAGGGTCTCAGGAGACCCCATTTCAGGGATGTCCCTAGAATACCAGCCCCAATCCCACCACCTCCCTACTCTGAGCCCGCCTCTATCTGTTCTGTAGGCATTCTGAGCCGGAGGGCCCATGTGGAGAGGGAGGAATGAGCTGGGGAGGTCCGGGGTCCTAGCTGGGGTGGGTGTGCAGGACCCTTGGACCCAGCCAGAAACAGCAAATCTGAAGGCTGCCAACACACCCCCTCCCTCCAGAGTCATGCACCAACCTGCCCCTGCCCTCTAAGGCCCGGAGGGAGCAGGGAGAGGACCAGCCCCGGACCCCATCATTCTCACCTGGCTGGACTCCCAGGCCATTTCTCTTCCCAAATCCTGGCAGGACAGATAGAGGTGAGGAGTGTGAGAGAAACATGGAGAGAGACAGACAGACAGAGAGAGAGAGACAGAGAGAGACACAGAGAGAGAGACTGAGCTGGGGCTGGGTTTCTGAAGTTTAACACCCCCTTGGAAGCCTGGGGGAGACCCGGGGAGCAGGTGAGGGACCCAGGACCCACCCACCTCTGCACAAAACCTGCTCTCAACGGGCCCAGGGGCCGTGCGGTGATGGGCAGGATGTACAGGTTAGATGATACCGGGACAGTCTGGACTGATTCTTTGTGGGCAGAGGGTGGGGGGAAGTATGTGCGGGAGGGAAAAGAGGCGGCCTGTAGAAAGGGGCCTCAGGTGGGCTTCTCTGCCTCAGGGGTATCAGTGCTGACCCCGGGTATTTCTGAGATGGCTGTCCCCCACCACGAACGCCATTTTCCCACCCCTTACCTGCTCCCGGACCACTGGGGGGGCCATAACCTGAGGGGGGGAATGATGTTTTGAGCCTAAGGGAGGCAGGAGGGGCCAGGAGCTAGGGTGCTCTGCCCTCATTCAGAGGACACAGAGCTGCCCCCACCCCTCAGCCAACTTTACTTGATCTGCAGCCATTCAGGTTCCCTAAGCCTACAGGTGGGTAACTTAGGAAGGGGCAGAGACGGCCCCTTCGTATCCGGATGCTCTCCCTCCCACTCTGCAGAGCAAGAATGTACCCTGCCCCACTCCAGGCCTCACTTTTCTCTCTTCACAGAAGGGGCAAGGACAGAATGAGGTAAGTGGCTGGAGGCAGGGGTACAAGGTGGGGGTGGGGGGGCGGCTGTGTCCCGGGGGCAGGTCTCCTACTCTCTCTTCCTCAGGGATGTATGTACCTTTCCCCTCCATTCCTACTGCAGTGTTTTGGACCCTTCCTTTCCCAAAACTTCATCTTCCTCACCCCCACCCCCCACTCTTTTTCTCCAGCACCTTCGATGCATCAGGTCCCTGGAGGGAGCCCCCTCTCCCACCCCTAGGATGGCACAGGTCGCTGGTGTGAAGACCCACCTGTGACACTCAGCCTCCCCCCAACCCCCTTTACTCCAGCCTTCTCGCTTCCCATCCTGCCCCACCTCCAGGCCTTTGATCCTTTTGCTTCCAGGGATGTACTTCCCCTTTCCGTTCACTACCCCATCCTCCTACCCCTCAAGACTCAGCTCCAGGCCCCTCCTCTGAGCATGAGAATATCGGGGCGCTGATATTCTCATGCCCAGAGTTGAGACTCTGCCCCATCTCACTCTGTTCCAAGGGTGTGGGTCTGTGCTCCCCACACCTGAGCTGACCATGGACAAGACTGGCTACTAGGAAGACGAAGGGACTCAGCGCTCTCCTGGGCTGCACATCTGAATCTCAGAGCTGGGGAATATTTGGGGCTGCCCCCCAGAGAGCTCCCAGGCCCCTCGGAGAAGAGACTAGGTCCTTTTCCTGGACCCCGGTGCCAGGAGGGTCCACTTACCTTTCCCTAGGCCAGGAGACAAGGAAGGCAGCCCTGGGGAGCAGGGGGTGCTGACTAAGGGTAGGGCACAGAGACAGAGGGGGCAGGACAAAGGTCTCTATACCCCAGCACCCCCAAACCCTACCCAGCCTAGATTTCAGATACCGAATCATCCCTCTCTCTGGAGCTCCAGCCTCTGATCCAATGCTCTGCCTATACCCCCAGCCCCAACCCCAGCTGCCCAGACCCTGCAGCTGCCTGCCACCTGCCCTCACCGCCTTGTAGGCTCTCAGAAGTCAGGCAGAGTAGGAAGAGGGCTGCAGGGAAGGCCCAGGTGCCCATGATGCCTGGCAGAGTGGGAAGGCACATACAGTTTGAGCCTTTAAACACCTCTGCTGGGTGGGGCGCCTCACCCAGGCCCCCCTGCTGTGAGCAACAGAGGCTCTGTTGGCAGGCCCCAGGCGCCAGCCCCCACCTCCCTCTGCAGCAGGAGTCCAGCTCCTGGCCTTCTCCCTGCCCCACCCCTCATCCATCATGGGTGCTGACAGCCGGGAAAGGCCCCCACCTGGCCCCCGAGGCTCCTCCACCCCTGTTAGGGACTGTGGCCCTGGCGCCAGGCCTGACAGCTCAGATGTTACCCCGAGGGTTGATGAGGGAGAGGTAGGCACTGGGGGTACCCCAGCCCCAGCCCAAACACAGCTGGGGAGAGGGAGGAGCCAAGTTCAAAAATGTGGGTGTGGCTGACAGGAGAGACGCAGAATGAGTTGCTGTGTTACACGGAGAGAGAGCAGCAGGAGGCAGAGGCCGCGGGGTGTTACAAGGCCTGTGGCCAGGTAACAATGTAGCGCACTGTACGAGTAGACTTGTCCACAAGAAGAGAGGCGGTGTTATCCCATCTAACCCTGAAGACCAAAGGAACGACACTGGGAGATGGCCCTTTGTACCCAGCTGAGGCTGGACTTGCAAGAGTGGGCCTGAGCCTCCCTTCCATAAGGGGTGATGATCACAGGGATGAGTCACCCCATGCTCATCTTGTCCAAGGGTCCTCACTGTTTCTTGAAGGCTCTGCTAGGGCCCACCCATTGCAGGAGGTCCTCCCAGCTTCACCTCCGTCTCTTGCTGAAATAAGCAGCACTGACTCTAGTTTTGGGGGACAGAGTGCCGCGGGGGGGCACTGCTCAGGCTGTGGTAGGGGCAGGATTGCAGGCTCAGGATTTCAAGAAGGGTACCTGGGGGACTAGTAACCACTCTCCATTCCAAGGGGAAGGGCAGATGGAGTCGAGCCAGGTGAAGGGGGCTCGGTGGGAGTATGAGAGGACAGGAGAGGCGGGCCTGGGAAGTGTCAGGAGTCGAGGGTCTGGCCACCAGCCCTTACCTCCTCCAGTGAGTCTGTGGGCCCCACTGGGCTGGCTGGGGATAGCAGTGACTCAGACCCCCTGGGCCCCAGTCCACAAGGCCCCACACCCTGTCTATCTGCTGGCCTGCTCCCTGCCTGGTCAAGCCCTCTTGGCACCTGTGGCTAAGGAGTCCAGCCTGCCAAATGAGGCGGGCTGTCAGGATGGGGGCCTGGAGAGGGGCCACAATGAGGAGTGGGCAGCAAGTGGTGGGTTTTGCTTCTTAAGAGAGGTGTTGGAGCCCACAACAGCTATGGGGACAGCTCCAGCCACCAGTGGAAGGCAGGTCTTTTTCCAGGTACCCCCTCACCTGTAGTGCCCCCAGAACTGAGCTGTGCCTACACCTTTCCTACCAACCACCCTTGGGCTACACCCTTGCTGCTCTCTCTCCCCACACAAGAGGACCCCCGCTCAGGAATTACACTCACCTGAGCGCACGCACACACGTGCGCACACATACACAGCCGTGCCCCAGGCACCCAGCTCCTCCGACAGACCCATGTTTGCACAGGGCTCCTGCTGGGTCCCCTCAGTCCAATGCCCTGACACAGCACTCCATGTGCCACCTCCTGCCCTGCCTGGCAGAGGGTGTAACCTGGAGTCCTGGAGGAGGCTGGACCTTCCACTGGCTGCTGGGAGTGGCTCAGGTGTGGCCCCTAGCCCTGACCACTCAAGACAGCCTGGGACAGCTGGGACGGTTTGCTCGGGCTCCCCAGGGAGGGATTTCCTGCCTGCCACTTGCTCCTCCCTGTGGCAACCAGTACTGGCTCCCTGGTCTCCTCATGGAGGGAAGCTGGGTGGGTGCTGGGCTCAGATTCAGACTGGGTTAAGTAGCTGCTCTGTCTAGCCGAGGAGCTTGAGCGGGCATCTGACCTCCCTGTGTCTGTTCACTCTCTTCTTAACTGATGACACCAATAGCCCACGAAGTCAGGGCTGTTGGGGGAGCTACTTGATACTCCATTTTGCAGATGGGGAAACAGAGGCAGAGAGTAGAAGGGACTTGGCTTAGATTGTATATCTCCTAAGTAGCAGGGCTGAAATTTGAAACCAGGTAGTCTATACCCCCAACCCCTTCACAGTCCTTCACTCTCTGCTACTCCACACACGTCTGGCAGCAACAGGCCCAGTTACTACAGACACTGCATTGCTCTTTGCCTGCCCTACACCAGTCTGGGCCCAAGGTGTCTGCTTTAGACTTGAGGGCCCCCTACACAGACCCAGACACACAGACATTCGGCTCACCCCACAGGGTGCCAGGGAAGCTTGGCCCAGGAGGAGGCAGGCGGGGCGACCAGGAAGAGCCATGTGGGAGGTAAAGGCTGGGTGCCTGCTTCGCCACTTCCAGAGGGAATGCCAGTGCCCACCACCACTGCCAAGCTGCCTGGGTGCTGGCATGGGCCTATGGGAAATGTCAGTCAGCTAGGGACCTTGGGCCAGCTTAACACTGCTCAGGACCAAGACTGGGCCCAGTTGGGCACCCGCAGGCCCTGCATTGCCAACACCTCTACCCCCTGCATAGCTGGTCCCCTCAACTCACCCCCAGCCCCAAACAGGCAGGGCAGGCCTGAGAGCACATGGATCACTTCCAGGCTGACAGAGCTCCTGGTGGAGCCCAGCCCTCGGCTACCCTTTGCTCCCAGGGTTCAGGGGACATGGCTCAGCCTTTGAATAGAGGAGCAACTTTGAGGGCCAGAGCTAGAAGCCCAGGACAAGGTGACAGCTGGGGTGTTAAAAGTGCAAGATAGGCCTGGCCTGGTAGCTCAGTTAGTTGGTTAGAGCATCTTCTCAATAAGCCAAGGTTGTGGGTTTGATCCCCAGTGAGGGCACATACAAGAATCAATCAATGATACATAAATAAGTGGAACAACGAATCAATGTTTTTTTTTCTCTCTCTCTCTCTTCTGTCCCCTCTCTCTCTAAAATCAATAAATTAAAAAAAAAATTTTTTAAGCGCAAGACAGAGGCCCAAGAAGTCAGTCACCTAAAATGACACAGCCGCTCTGGCCAGGTGGTTCAGTTGGTTGGAGCATCATCCTATGCACCAAAAGGCTGTGGGTTTGATTCCTGGTCAGGGCACATACCTAGGTTGCGGGTTCAATCCCCAGTCAAGGCACATATGGGAGACAACTGGTTGATGTTTATCTCTCACATAGATGTTTTTTCTTTCTTTCTCTCAAATCAGTAAACATATCCTTGAGTGAAAATTAAACAAAATAAAATAAAATAACATGGCCTGTTTATAATAGACTCCCAGCCGTCTGCTCTCAGCAGCACCACCTACCTACCAGGAGGGGAGTTAGGGAGAATGGCTAGAAGGGCCGCCAGAAGCCTACAGGACAGACATTTTCTGAACCTGCAGCTGTGCTAAAGGCCCCTCAGGTCACCCTCTTGACCCTCTATGTGGCAGCTCTTCATATCCGATCCCTGAATCGGAGCCTCTGGGACACCTTCCCTGGCATCCCCAGGCATTTGCACTGTGTAAAGCTGACCTGTGTTAACTCCCTCTCCTCACACACCAGTTTAATAAACTGTCAGTTTATTAAAGCCATGTGAAATATGGCGTACATTCTGGGTGAAGTTTCTGCTCTATCTAGCTGGGGAGCTTGAGCAGGTATCTGACCTCCGTGAGTCTGTTCGCTCTCCTCTAAACTGATACGAATAGTACCACGGTGTCGGTGTCAGGGCTATTGGGGGAGCTACTTGATACTCCATTTTACAGATGGGGAAACAGAGGCAGAGAGTAGAAAGGCCTTGGCTTAGATTGTATACCAGTGTGAAATATGGTATACATTCAGAAATATGCATACGATGGAAATATACAATATAATAAATATCTATAAAGCAAACACCTATGCAGCTGGCACAGAGGTCAAGAAATAGAACACAGTCAGCTCCCCAAAAGCACCTATCACAATCTCCTCTTTCCTGCTAGGTAGCTGGCTTTGCATTTGTGGCCTTTTACTTGCCTTTCTTACTCCACCTTGTCATGTTTCGTGGCCACATCGAAGGACTTCCTGGAGATAGTCTGAAAGGGATAGGTGCTGTTGTGCTGATGGGGACACACGGGGACGTGTGTGGCTCAAGCCGGCTCTCACGTAGATGTACAGGTAGGAATCACACTTCTGGGCAGGGGTTGGGGGCTTTCTCCTGGACAGAGTCCCAGCCAAGCACTTTGGTCTCAAATCCTGTGGGCCCATGCCTCTATCCCTGTGACCCTGAGTCCTGACCCCTCTCCTCTGGATTCCTCCTTTTGGCCCAGGTGGTTGCTTTGAAAACTGCAAAACACTGTGCAAGTAAGGGAGTGTTACTGCTATTAAACAAAGAGGAAGCTCCTACTGTGTTCTAGCTCCGGTACTAAGCACTTCACATGCATTTTCCCATTTAATGCTCATACTCCCCAAGGAGGTAGGAACTATTGTTATCTCCATTTTACAAATGTGGAAACAGGCCCAGAGACACAAAGGGACTTGCCCATGATTGCATAGCTTCTGTGTGGCAGAAAAGGAGCCCCAGTTTCCCTGACTCTCTGGCCCATGCTCTTACATGCTATCTGTACTTAACTTTACATTGTAGCCCTTCTACCTACCTACCAGGAGGTCCATTGGAAATCAAATGTCCATTGGAAGCATATTTTTTAATTAAAAAATATTTTTAAGTCGTTGTGAGTTAGACTTTCAGGAATGGGCAGTTGGAAAGAGGCCTGCGTCCAGAACTCTCGAAGATGGGGTTGGCAGAGGGGATGGCAGCTGGAGAGGGGCATGCCTGCTCCCAAGGCCTCCTGAGGACCAGCCTGGGGTCTTTAACGAGGATCCAGGGTGAGTCACAGAGACTTTGGCTGCCAGAGATGCTAATGCAAAGGAAGGGTGCAAGGATAGGGGACGGGGCTGAGTCCTCCAGAGTTCTGGACCTAACCTGGATGCCAGGCTGATCTGTGCACTGGAGAATGTTCACTGAAGGGCAGGCACTGCAACGGGTTGGGAGCCCTGGAGTCCATGACCTTTCAGAAACTCGAGGGGCGGGTGGTCAACAAGTAAACCAATAAGTAGGGTAGAATTTCATATAGAGTTGCAGTACAAAGAAAATGGAGCAGGAAAGGTTATGTGATGAGATGCAGAGCACTCTGGGGAGGGTGGCCTGGAAGAGTGACTCCCCTCCACCCTGTTGAGTGAATAAAAGGTTCGCTCCGTGAAGGAGTAATCTTAGCTGCACTAATGTTAGGAATCAGCACTTGCTCTGCGCCAGCCTCCTGCTCAGCACTTTAAGGGGATCATTCCGCTTGAACTTCTAGCTCCTTGAGGAAAGCTTCATCAGCTCAATTTTTAGAGAGGAGACTAATCCGAAGATCAGAAAGGCCCAGGTGCATTTCCAAGGTCATTCAGCCCAGAAGGAACTGAGGGAGGTGTGAGCTGAGCAGATGTCTCAAATCCAATGAGTGAGAACGGCTGCGGCCGGCGGAGGTGGCTGAAGCCTGGAAGCAGAGAGGCTCCAGTCTAGCTGTCTGGAAGGCTTCCTGGGTTAGCGTTTCCTGGTTCGCAAAGCCAAAAGCGCTCGTTCCGCGGGTCTAAGGAATGTCTGCCTGGCATCCCCACCCCGTCCACGGTGTGGTGCACGACGGGGGGTGGGGGGTGGTGGTGTGTGTTTGTGTGTGTGTGTGTGTGTGTGTGTGTGTGTGTGTGTTGAAGCCCAGGGGCGGGCGGGTAACCAGCGAGTCAAGAGAACTCCACCCCGCCGGGATCCTAGAGGACGCAGGGACTTCCTGTCTTGCCCTAAGGTGACCGCCTCCTGGGACTACACCTCCGGGGCAAAACGCGGTGACTGCCCCTTTCGTAGACAAGAAAACTAAGCCAGAGAGAATCATGGTGATGGGACCGGGGTCTGGAAGTCGATGGGCGTCCGGGAAGCGAGGCGGAAGGGACCTAACGTTCTGCTCACACCCGTCGCAACGCCTCATCTACAGGACCGCCAGGCGTAGCCAGTTCTGCCCCTCCCCCCCTGCCGGCGCCAAGTAGGCTTTGCGCCTGCGCAATAAGAACGCTCGGCGGGAGGAACCTGAGGGCCGGGGTTGGCGATGTGCACGCAGGGACGTGAGGGGCAGAGCTCAAGAAGACTGAGCTTTTCGTTGGGCTGAATCGGGGAGGGGGCGGAGCAAGAGGCGTTCTTGGGCGGGGACTCGAGTCCGGTTTGGAATTTTTGGCGCGAGTTGGCTCCGCGCGCGTTCACGGGCCGTTCCCCTTCCAGAGGCTCCTCTCGCCTGGGCGTAGAGAGCTGTCGACGGCAGACCCTGGCCCTCCTGACCCCCCGACAGGTCCCTGCGGCCTCTGCTGACCCGAAATCTGGGACCTCGCGGAGCTGCGCCCCGCCTGCCCGCTCCAGGTGAGCTCAGCCCCAGCCCTGAGGGTCCTCCAGCCGGACCGCACTTCCCGCTTTTCTTCTTCCCGTCTCTCCTGGCTCTCCTTGTCTCCTGGCACTCCTTGCCCTCCGAGAGCTCCTCCCCTGCTCACCCTCATCCCC